>APFE030449132.1:0-10825 GCA_000404065.3 Pinus taeda | reverse complement strand
TGAGGAGGACGTCAAGGAGGAGGAGGGGGGATGAGGAGGAGGACGGTGTGGAGGAAGAGGTAGAGTAGGGGGTGAGGAGTAGGACATCTAGGAGGAGTAGGGGAAAAGAGGAAGATTGGAAGTGACAGGAGGAGGAGGAGGGGAAGGAGGGGGCAAGGTATAGACAAAGGTGGAGGAGTGGGCAAGGAGGAGGAGGAGGAGTGGGTGGATGTGGAGGAGGAGGGGAGTAGGGGGAGGGGGGGAGGAGGAGGAGTAGGAGGAGTGGGGGAGACAGAGGCAGAGGTAGAGGAGGCGGAGGAGGAAGGGGGAGGAGGCAGAGGGGGATGTGGTGGAGGCGGAGGTAAAGGAGGGGGAGAGGGGTGGAGGGGGTGGTGGTGGAGGTGGAGGTATTGGAGGGGGGGATGAGGAGGAGTGGTTGGAGGAGGAGGGAGGGAGGAGGAGGGTGAAGCAGAGGAGGGAGGAGGAGGACTAGGAGGAGGAGGAGGAGGACGGGGTGGAGGCGGAGGTAGAGGCAGATGGGGGGGAGGAGGAGGAGTGGATCGAGAAACACCAAGCGTTGCTTTTACACTCCCAACATGCATTCGTATTAGAGTCATAATTTATTGATGTCTTTTCCAACATGCATACAATGTGGTGTACTGCATTTGTGCATTTCCTTCACCACTTCTAACCCTAGTTCCTTCTAGATTGGAAGATAATTTGTGCCTCTTATCTACTTTAGTTATAATTATTAATATGTCTATTTCCTCAAAGAAACTCGTATGTTCCAAAATATGCATGTTCAATTAATTACACATATTTCTAATAAATATATGAATAATAACTTAGTAAGATTTAGTTCCCTACAATAGTGTATATTTGGAGCATTTTCTTACTAAGGGTGAAATAAAAGACTCATCCAAAACCATATCAAAAACAAATTCCATCATTACATCTAGATGCACCAATCGTCATAGTAATAAAATTACATAGTCTCATACTTCATGCCAGAACTTGTCTTCCATAAGTAAAATTCTTAGAATTTGTTTTAGGATGGAACCCACTTAATTAACCATAAATTTATTTATGTCCATTTATATACTTTTATTTGCAATATTTCTTGGTGTTGACGATGATCTATGGAAATTGTACTTGTGATTTTATCTTTTTTGTTTTCCATTTACCTCATAAGAGTTCAACATTTCTTCCCTTAAGATCTCTCATAAGTATCATCTACATTCTAGTTAACGTATGTCCTTACATAGGAATCATTTACTCATAATTTTAATTTTAATATGAGTATAGTAATATGGTGATAGTATGGTAGAAGAGACCTATTGGTACAAAATTAAACATAGTATTCAACTTTATTTATTCCCCATTACTCTTTTCAACACTCTCATGTCTATTTATCCTCATGATGACCACATCCCTAGAATTTCTAATCCAAATTTTTAATCCAATAATCATACACTACAATTTGTTCATTTATCAAGTTCGAATATGAACAAGGTCTATCATTTAAAGTATATTAAAACATTTTTACCTCATGGCTCATGGTATAGAGTCGTTGTGCCCTCCTAAGAGAATTTAACGACAACTTAACTTTTGGGGAACATATAAAGAAAGAAAAAATTTACCTTCTACATAATTTACAACACTTAATAATTAGGAAAAATAGTTCAGTGACCAATTTTCCATTTATACTTATGGAAATTAATTAACACGTGAAATGTTGTTATTTCGTGTATTACTCTTAACTCTACCACAAAATTTAGCCAAACCAGATAGTGTATAAACGGAACAACTGTCACGAATTGTATTGGATGCTTCCTATCTCCTAGCTCTTTGAAGGAGATCATTCCACAGATGCACATCATCCAACATTACGAAAATTCCATTGTGAGTGGAGAAAATTTCATGTCTCCAGATATGCTAGATTGTATTGCTAATTTGACCAAAACATTTCGCTATTTCTTTTTCATTGCGTGTTCAGAAAATTAAGTTAATTTTTAATTTACTTGGATTGGCATCCTTCCTCAATTCATTATTTAAATTGGCTAGGCCATGTCTTTCAGAATTCAACGAATTAAAATAAATCATCAACAAAACAAATTTCCCAATCGTCCAAACCAAGTACAATAATTTTAACCTAATTACAAATGGATTTTAGTCAACCTCCTTCCTGAATTCATTATTTAAATTTAAATAGGGCAAGCAACGTTTTCGGAATTTAACATTAGAAAACCCTCAATCCTCTTCACCCAAACCTAGTACAATAATTTTGAAGCAGAGTTTAAAAGAGATATGGAAGGATAGCATATGTGGTGATTATGTAATTGCAGATGATTTTCCTATCTCCCATATGATGCACCAGAATGGTTTCAGGAAAAATTCATTGGTCACCCCTCTCGAATTAATCCATAAATTGCCATTGTTTCTGGTTCTCACTAAGAATGAAGAGAAAAATTATGAAATCAAGGAAAGTTGGCAAGAATTTACAGTGAAGTGAGCCAGTATACCTTAAACCATACTTGTAACACGAAACAGAAATATCATGCAAATTTCTTCATACGAGCAAGCCGTCATAAAAGAAGGCTATGCGAGAGTCATCATTGTGATCATAGCCAACATTTTCCCTGAGACATTTATGGATTGTGAGTCTCCACACATGGCTTAGACTTACCCATTAGGATGCTAGATTTTCAACAACACCCCGCTCTCCTTTTCGAGATATAAATTTCTGCAACGGTGGCCTCAGGGAAGTTTCTCAGCCTCCCTTACTAAACGATTGCAACACCTTGTGATATCTCCCTCTATGGAATAATTCAAAGGAAATCTAAAGCAAAATACATCCAATACAGTTTTAGCACTAAAGAGGATGAAATTTGATACCAACGTATGGGTAGGAGGAGTATTTATATCGAAGAACTGCTAATCGAACAGACATTGTGTAGCCTCCATGCAAGGAGAAACTAAGACATGAGAAGATAAGATGAACAAGATCTTCCCATTGTGACTTGTCTATGTGTAAGTAAGGATAAGTGTTATCCAAATTACATAAGAAGACAGGAGGATAGCCACTCACAACAAGTTGTCATTTGCTTGCTACAAGTCTGGTAACTTCACTCACTTGCCTACCTAAGGGATAGTTGTCCTCGACCTAAAGAACACCTCATGTTCTTATTACTTTTTCACCCAGAAAGAAACTCCTCATTTCATAATACCTTTACAAGTATTAGGATTACCTGAGGTGAATAAGGTTATTGTTTTCAGGATGGAATGCAATTTCAATGCATTAAGGTATTAAAGGCACTCTTTATCCTTATTTGACACAATTCTAAGGAATTAGATTAAATGAAAACATTGATAGGCTATAAAAATGAATTTGACACAATTCTAAAGATTTTTACCAATTAAATGTTCTTCTAGATAGGTCTCAAATTAAAATATATTTTTTTTCCTGTATTAGCTAATTTTTAAAAAAAAATTATAGATGTATCATTGATTCATACTCGACTTTTGGGAACCATACTTTTCCTAAGAGCATTAACTCACATTCCCATTTAAGATATTTTCATCACGTGATAATATCTTTTTATTAAAAATGTAAAACTTATATATCATCATTAAAAGTTACTACTACTACTACCCCTCACACACACACACACATATATGATAATGGGCTACATATAAAACTAATTCTCCAAACTTATTGGAGGATGGGATATTACTACATCATTAGTGTTACTAAACACACACTTAAGTTGTAAATCCTGAAACACGTAATTGTATCTCTAAAATTATTCTTTTGTTATATTATTAGCTTAAAATTAATTTTTTCAATTTTTTTCATTATGTTACGATGTCATATAATAAAATTAACATAAATTCATCTTAACTTTAAGTTCACATAGGTAGTAATACGAACCATAATTTTTTTGACCAAATGTGATACCATCATTTCGTTACTAAATGTTAACATCTATTTTTTATAAGGGAAGTATGTATCAAAAGCTTTGTAAGAATATGGAAATTGGGTGTGGAAGGAGTATACTTCAAGCGACAGAGGCTCATATTGTGTTTCTGACTATGGTGGTTTGAAATCTCTGGATACATGCTCTACTATGTGAAAATTGTGAAAGAAAATTGTATAAATGAGCTCTATTGGGTGGCCCCATAATTTTTTGGTTGAAAAGAAATATTAAAATTCGGTCAAATGATCTTAGCACAAGTAGTTAGGTGAAGAATTGATTTCTTGAGTAGAGTGCCTTATATTAAGTTCACATAGGTAGTAATACGAACCAAAATTTTTTTGACCAAATGTGATACCATCATTTCGTTACTAAATGTTAACATCTATTTTTTATAAGGGAAGTATGCATCAAAAGCTTTGTAAGAATATGGAAATTGGGCGTGGAAGGAGTATACTTCAAGCGACAGAGACTCATATTGTGTTTCTGACTATGGTGGTTTGAAATCTCTGGATACATGCTCTACTATGTGAAAATTGTGAAAGAAAATTGTATAAATGAGCTCTATTGGGTGGTCCCATAATTTTTTGGTTGAAAAGAAATATTAAATTTCGGTCAAATGATCTTAGCTCAAGTAGTTAGGTGAAGAATTGATTTCTTGAGTAGAGTGCCTTATATTCTCTAGAGACATGTTCTACTTGGTTTGTTTGTAGAATTTTTGAAATATTTCTATCATGCTTAGTAGCTGAAGCAAGTTTTGGCTTAAGTAAAAAAGAAAAAAAAAATTACAAGGCGATTTCGTTGATCCTCTACTAATGATTAAGTTTATGTAGTGCATATTTAAAAACATATGAACATTTATAATACTATTTTTTTGCTGGCCATGAATTGTTATTAGAGTAAGGAATTTAGAGTTGTTGAGGTAAATATCAAAGGAGAGTTTGTGGTGTCATATTAATCTCAAGAAAATCATAAATAATGATAAGGAAAATCCTTTTATTTACCAAATTTTTTCTACATATGTGTTTAAATCTGTTCATCCCTTGAGTGGAATTTGTGTATCTATGTGGTATCAAAATATTTTGAAAAATTATTGTATTGAAATTCTATTCACGCTATATTGACCAAAATCAAAAGTGGAAACAATATAAACATGCATAAGAAATAAATGTAGGCTAATAAGTCACTAACATTTTTCCCACCTAGTATATGCTATTTTTTCCCCAATCCTTTTACCTAGTAGCAGAAGAGGTAAAATCTCTAAGATCATCAGGTAAGCTTTAGAATATCATCAGCCCATGTTTTCGAGGTTATGTGAAACCTTTGTATAACGAAAGTTAGTTTTGGGAAGAAGGTACAAAGATGTGAATGTAACTTGATAAAATTGTTGGTTTATGTATTCAACAAAAAAATTTCCACTTCAAAAGGATACCAACATTGTAGGTTCTACATTTTTATATTACAATAAATATTTATCTCCTTTTGCTAAAAATTATATATCAAAAGATATTTAACTTTCTAGCTCCACATGATAGGGAGATTTTAATTACTTTTACTATTATCTCTACATGTACAAAGATCTTGACCTCAAGAATATCAATATGTTTTGGAATACTGGATTGGTTTCTAATTGAATAGAAATTTTGAATTATGGATATTGGGGTTTTCATATTTTAATTTAGAAAACATTATTTTCCTATTACACAATGTTTGATAATTTTTTGAAAAGAAAGTATTATCTATATATATAGATAGATAGATATATATATCTGTGTGTGTGGAGGGGTTGTCATGTATATATGAGAAAACATAATGTCTTTTTCCATAAACATGTAATGATCATATCTGTGTACTACAGAATGGATTACAATAGCATCACTAAATTCATTGAAAGTTAAACATACAATATTGTTGTCTCTAATAGGAAAAAGGTTTCAAAGCTTTTGTGGTGTTAACATAATTATTTTGTTATGTAGTTGGCTTAAGAAAATATTAAATATAATTGGTGACATAATGTAATACTTACATTGAGTATATTTCACATATTATTATATTTTCAATAATTTTGGTAAGCTCTAATCTTCTAGTTGATGTGTTAAATATTTATAGTTAAAAACAATTATGGACCATGATGAAATAAATGTCAATAATTTGCTAGTTCACAATTAAATTAAAATTTATATATCTCAATGATTTGTCAATCCACAATTAAATTAACATTTATAGGTAAAGGAAATATCAAAAAAAATTTTAGTTTAGTTTAGATTAGATGTTCTTTAGTGGTTTAGTTTAAGTGTTATTTTAGTGATTAAATAACATTTATATATCTATAAAAGAAAAATATAGCATTATGACGATTCACTCCCAATCGGGGTAGGAATTCGGATTTCTCTTTACTCGTCATACAATTTTTTTTTTACGTTTTGGGTCCTTATGCTTCCCGTCCAGAAACATTATATTAAAAATTTTACCCGTTCTCATAATAAATTAACCCTTCACTAATAAAGTTTTGATTAAAAAATTACCATTCAATAAATAATTATGTTGAAGATTTTCATATATTTATCGTAAGGAAAAACCAAAATTTGAAAAAACTCAAATGTGGAGGTTTCAATAAAAAGTGTTGAACATTTGAAATTTGCTCATTTAAAGTATATAATTAGTCCAAGGTAAAACCGAAATTTGAAAGTGGTCGCGATCAGTATTTCAGGAGGCCAATCCAACCGTGGGAATCAAACCCTAGCCGCAACAAAAATTTCGGAAATATGAAACAACGAACTATTGAAAAAAGTATGACCACGAGATAAATATATAAGACATTAAGTTAAAAATTATGTATCTATATAACTCCCCAAAAGCCCTTATCCACAGTCCAAAGTTGATAGCATCGTGTTTATGACGAATTTTTTCATTTACCCACAAAAACTACAGTAAAACAAGTGTAGCCGTAACTTTCTAGCCCACGTTAAAACCCTAAAAGATCCTAATGCACTAAAATGGCACTGTCCCTCAAGTAATGAGGCCTATAGTGTAGTCTGAAAAAACAATCTTCATGATCAACGTGAAATAGTACCGACCTAAAAATCAAACGCATCAACTGATGTAAGACAATGTTTTCATTTTGAATCTCCCTTGAAACACGAATAGTAATACAACAACCTGAAATACCTGCGAACCAGGGACGCACTGGATTGGACACAGAAATCAAATCAGAAGGAAAAAATTAGCAGTAAAATCGTGAGGAGAGAGTAAATTACCTGATAGAGGTTATCGAGCAATGGAATGCACAGGATACCTGAAAGAGCCAGATGTTATTAGGGTTTCCTTAGATCAAATAAAATCTCGATAGTTCATCGTTATACCTTAATAAGTTACCTCGCGAAGTGACCCAACGCGTCCTTTTTTTGCAGAGCTTCCAACCATCAGCGGTTTGACCTGCTACTTGGAATGAGAGGGACGAATCTGGCAAATGAGATTGAGTCCAGTTCTATTCCACGATACCTGTGAGGATTGTAGACGTGGTTCTGGAGAGATCTCGTAAGTTCGCACTTCCCTTGTCTCTTATGCGAAGAGCTCTTCAAGCGAAAGTCGATGAGTGAAATGAGCTCTTCCTTCACTCATATATATACCTTTCCTTCCTCATGTTAAGGGGGTTGCTTATTCATGGCCGACCTCCCTTTATTACATGTAAAGCCCACGTTTGGTGCGTAAAAACGTTTTGGAAGTTTAAATTGTTTATAAACCCAACCAATTTAATTTATTTAATTTATTAAATATAAACTGTATGAATTTAATTTATTTAAATAAAAAAACAAATATTATAATATAAATACTAAATATTACGCTACTTAATTATTAATCACTCAATATAATATATTACGACTAAATACGTACTATCAAAATATACACCTTAAACCTATAACTTTAAATAACATGAAATTATTTATTTTCAATATAAACAAATATTATTGAACCAATTCCAAATATTACCGCACTTCTTTGTTGACCAGTCAATAAAATATATTAAGAGGATCAGATTCCAAGACTGTTGTTTGAGAGGGTAGTAATGACGTTTTTGTAAAAAGATAAAGAGTCAAAAATACGTTTTATAACTTTGAAAACCCATCACAAAAAATGGTTTTTTAAAATTTTTAAACATAAAATACGGTCAAAATGCCTTGTGACGGGCATTTTGCCCGTCAAATTCCAACCCTCCTCCCAATAACATAGCCCAAATCAAAAGGAAAAGGGGCATGCTTAAAGGGAAAGAAAAATGAAGCAAATAAAAAAACGATTCATATGCATCACCGTATAAATATTCGGGAGAATTTCACTACAGCTCCAATGTAATCGAAATGGGGAAATGGGGCAATGTCGACCTAACTTCGCTGCAGATTTGATCTGCTTTTTTCGAGTACTCCCTGCGTATGTCTCAGAAACGCTATTTCAGGTCGATTGCCGTCACAATTGACATCCGACCAACAATTCCGGAGGGCTGAATACCTGGCCAGTTTGAAATGTCATTTGAAATGCCAATCAAGGATTTCAAATTTCCCAAGTAGCCGTTGCGATGTGGTCCCTGCTCCCTCCCTGCGCATGATGTAACTTCCCTAGAGATTGGATCTCCTTTTTTCTATTAAGCACGTCGATTATGTGGTCCCCACTCCCTCCCTGCGCATGCCTAGAAAACAATCGAGTAGTTCATTCCATCACACCACATCCTTATCAAACTTCCGTTTCTTGTTATTCCGACGTGCAGAATGCCTTTCTTGTTATTCCGATTGTTATTCCGATGTGCAGAATGGTTTGGAAGTTCCGGTAACTGATTTTAAATTTCCTACGAACGGTAATGGATGGGTGCCTCATTTGTCTATAAAACCACATACAGTTTTAAAGCATTCATTTCATTCCTCTCATATCTTTGGCACTCTGAACTGTAGGTTGGTCGTGTGGATGGCCGATCTCTGTATATATTTGTTCTGTGTTTTTATATAGGTGATGTTTACAGTTGCTCTGTGGTTTATGTTGCTCAGAGGCTATCCGAAAGCTTTGGATGCATGGAGACGAAGCTTTTCTTCCATGGAAGAATCTGATATGATTTCACTTTTGTTATGCTAAACTTTTCTCCACTCAGATGTGTTATTAGGCTATATGTTTTGTGTTTTTTGGTATTTTGTTTCGAATTTTTCGTGTAATGTTAATTGATTTTTGATTTGTTGTTAAAAATTTTTGTCTACCCAGGTAGCAGTGGTAGCATACTTTCATCCTTGGAGAATTGTGACAAACAGAGTTGGCCCGACCCTCTATCAATCATAAAAATCATAACAGGTAAATAGATATGCAATTCCCATTCATACTTTAGATTTTCTATAATAACAATAACAAATCTAATGCTTATGTGTACCATATCATATTTTCAGTGTGTTCACCTGTGTTTCTCACCTTTCTATATTACTTTTATTCCTCAATTTTTCTATGGATCGACCAGAAATTGTGTTTTCATAGACCTAAAATGTTGATATAATTGATTTCTCTCAATACTCGCCCTGTACGCTCCCCTTATGCAACGCTTCCTGGCTATGATAAAGTCCGAGGGGACTAGGCTAGCGGGAGAAATAACACCATCTTCCTTACGATGGCGAAATTGTAATTAACCCATATGGATAATCTCTGCTTCATAATCTGAAAAGAAATTTGAGATTGATGGTCATCCACCACAATTATTATTTATTATTTTCAATAATTATGATTTATTATTTTCAATTATAAGTTTATATAGATCTTTAAATTAAAACTTCGCGGCCATCACCTTGCAAATAATGTTATTTTCCCATAAATAATTGGGAATTGATAAAAATGCAAATGGTATTCATGGCTAAAGTTAGAGAGTCACCTAGGTCTATAGCTCTTTAATAAGAGAGTCATATAGTTGTCTCCGTTTGTAGTTGAACATTCAATAAAAAGTATATGCGTTTATGTTATTCCTAAAATTCTGTGTTGATCGTTGCTTTGTGTTACTATTTCTTTGAACGTTATGTCCGGCTTAAAACCACTAAAATTTCTCTTTCTATGTTAGGAACATGCAGTTTAGAGTGTCAGGGTTATCTGTACCAATCTCTTTCTATGTTATATGTTTTCATTTATTTTCTTCTTCAGGTTTGCTGTACAAATCTGAGACTAGCTACGTCCATGAATATTAGCTACGTCCATGAATATGAATATAAAATGGGACGTTGTAAACTTACGTCCTTCAGTGTATAAAATGGGACGTTGTAAATGGGACGTTGTAAACTTGTTTTTGTCATAAACTCTTCTTGAGTTCAGCTTTTAAGGGCGTCAAAGCCGTATGGCCAGGAAAAAATGTACTTCTACGTTCACCTCGCAATATAACAGCACATTGTTAAAATAAACTGAAATACATTTCATAGCAACCGTTTAGGATAAAGAAATAATCGTAAACCCGACAAATGGGAGGTTGTAAAACCGACATATTTTTATTTTTTTTACAAACTCATCTCCTCCAGTCCAGATTTTAAAGGACTTTTTAAAAGCTTTACACAATAAATATTTGCATATTTTATATAAAAAAATTAAATTCGTGATGATATATTAGGGATGATAGTTTAGAAATGGTGTTTTTTAATATTACAAAGACAATGATAATTGTTTTTACATATATTATCATTTATCTCTTATAATTTTAATGTGTTTTATTGTTTTATATGTTATAGATATTTTATTAAGTCAATTATTTTATTCATTATTGAGTATGATATTTTCATTATATTGTATATTTTGTTTTTTAATATTTAGAATTCGAAAACCATTAGGATATATTGTTATTAATATTGGGTTATTATTTAGACAAATAT
>APFE030449130.1:68237-101933 GCA_000404065.3 Pinus taeda | reverse complement strand
AAATCGGTGGCCTGATCGATGCTTCCCTCTCATAGTTGCTCATGATGATAGATCTTCCTTCAAGCGATCAAGCTCCTTTAGAAGGACCTGCTCTGATACCAATTGTTGGAAATAATACTAAGAGGGGGGTGAATCAGTATTATCAAATTCTTTTCAATATATCTTCTTTATTTATACTTTGAATTATTCTTTGTATGTTAGTACCATAAAATAATGAGCATGAACAAGAAAAATAGATACTCACAACAAAGAACACCAGATATAAGATGGAAACCCAATGTGGGTGAAAACCACCTGCTGCAATATGTCTCTATCTTCTTTCAATTAGAAACTCCTTTTACAATGATCTTGTACTGGTGCAGTCCTTTACCAGTATGCAGGCTGCAACCTGAAGAGAGCTACAATTCTCTTTCGTTTTCCAGTTTCTCCTGGAAGGGAGCTACAACCCCCTTAGCTCTTTTAAGGACCACGTTTCATTAATTTTCAAACTGGATCCATGAACATCAAATAATCATCAAGTACATGAAAATCACCCAATCTCCTTATACAATAAACCAATGAATTACCCTCTCTTCAGAATGCTGTAAACAGAAAAGAATACCAGAATTCTAACCCCAGAACTTTGCTGCAATAGATAAAAGACAATCAACAATTGTTTCAAGATATGACCACAACTTCACCATTAGGGGCCTGCATATGTCCGCAGCTCTTTCTGAGACAGAACTGCATAGATCTGCAATGGTTTTTCTTCTGCTCTGTGAACTTTTCTTCATATCCGCACCTTCACTTCTGACTTACTGCGTAGACCCGCACTGTGCCTTCTTCTAGCCTGCGCACCACAAACTTCACGCTTGATTGTGCTGCGTGCGCCCCACACTATACCTTCTCCTGTACTGTGTACCCCGCACTGCGCCTTTTACTGCGTTGCGTACCCACGCACTTCGCCTTTGACTGCCCTGAGTACCCACGCACTGTGCCTTCGGATCGCCTGCAGACTTCTGATTAGGGCCAGATTTTTAGTACACCAATGTGCCACAGTCAGTCAGATCCACAGATCTGTTCATGCGCCCAGGATATCACGACATGCCAATAGATTCACCTTAAGTTAAGTTACCTCCTTGAATTAGATCTAGCTTTCAATCACCCAAAATTTCAGATCTCAAGATATTTAATTGAAAAGTTACTTTAGCCAAGTGATCTCCTTCCCTATTTATAGTCAAGCCCTTATTCACACCATAGGACAAAACCATCAATAACCAATACAAGGGATCCAAACCGAGGCTAAAATACATCCTATACCACGGGCCAAAACCATAGCATCATAAAAGGCGGGCTAAATACCATGGGCCAAACATAAGAAACCCCACACGAACGCGCTTCACTGCCTTGAAGTGAGTGAACTGGGGTTCCGCACCTACTGAATGGGTAACCTGCGAAAATGACCACTCCTCCTGCACGGTGAACCTGCAGGTCCGCACCTTTTGAACCATTCACCTGCAAGCTTCTTAATTTCCATCATTTTGAGAGCTTGAACAGACCATTGCCATTTGAGAGACTTGCCATCAAGTACAACACCTGTATCATAGAGTCATACCAGAATCATAATGCCAACACTAGGGAGTTTATCACCCACTTAGCCATTTGCAATTTTTTCCTCAACAAGTCATTCTCAGCCTTTTGCTCTTGGATGATTTCTTTTAGCTCCAAGCTGGGAGAGCTCGCATCAACATTAATGATCATAAAATCAATGTCCTGGCCTCCTGAAGGGCCCTCATCATGCATAGGTCTCTTGCCTTTGTCCTGGATCTGTACCTATGCTGAAGAGGAAGGCGAGACCCCTTCCACATCATGTGGAGATAATACTCGCTCCGCTGATGGAGTCAACGAGACCCCTTCCACCTCGGGTGGAGATAGTAATCATCGTGTAGCTGCAAATAAGGCCCTATGGCCTCGTTGGTATGTCAGATACAATGGAGCACTTATATGCTCGATCTCAAGAATGTCAGGCTGGTGTGAAGGCTCTCCCTCATCATGAACTACTTCTGGAAGTAGCTGTGGTGCTGTGAAGAAGTCACAGGAGATAAAATCCTCCCAAGTAATGCCCTGCTGTGTCAACTGATGTAGCACTACGATATTGATCAGTGCATAATGATATATACTTCTATGCTGCTGTGCTGGGGTCTTCTTCTGTACAAAAATCATCATCCTCTCTATATCGCGATACATGAAGTACGGAATGTTCATCATACGTACCCTTGTGAAATGCATCAAAAAACAGACATGGTACGCATAAAGACGTGAGAATCTGCCCTCGCAACTGAAATATCGAATGATGAGTTTCATCAATGGCACATACTCATCTCTCAGGAATCTGAAAGGAAAAACCCTACTCAAGTGTCTCATATACCCAGGTTTGATGTATGGCTCATAGTAGAATTTCTCTAACTACACACGTTTGTTCCATTTCTCTCCTATATTTGGTATCCTGGTGGCCTGAGCAATAATCTCTAGTGACAAAATGAAATTTACTCCGGCGAGGTTTACATGACCATCATGTAAATGTAGAACTAAAAGACGGGCTAGTTCACGATGATGTTGGGTTTGTGAGATCATCTCACAGTATTGGAAACATGACTGACACTGAAAACAATCCATTGCAAGCGGGCAATCCTGCAATTGAGCCAAAGAAGTAGGCTCTTCCTTGAGATGCTTACCACCTTTGCCACCTTTGTGAGACCTCCGTGGCACATTACCCTCAGTTGTGGAATCACTATCATACTCCTGCTCATAAACTGAATCTATCTCTGACATGACTTTTTAAAAAAACAAGATGTCAGCAATATTTATGTTGATATAGGTGTAGTGGAATCAAAAGTTTCAATGTAAGCTTCAAAATCCAAATATGTTGCATGTTGCCTATGTACCAAAGCATCATAAAAGAGCCATAATGAGATAGTCAACTAAGTTTACATGGAACAATGGTGTAAAAATGGTAATGACTGTGACAAAGATAGCATAGATGTAATGGACATGAAAGAGCATTGGGATGAGGTTAATAGTGAGCATGAGCACCATTAAAAAAAAATGACATAGGCATTGGACAATTGCAATGTTTGAAAAAACCCCCAGACAGTCCCTTACATTTGATTCAACACCCTAAGAAGTGAATTTGGAAACAAAAACATAGGGTTTAATTTTTTCATCTTAAACACTTGTTTCTCCACATTGAAAACACCATGAAGATATCCAAAATTCACTGAGCAAAGGTAAAAACCTACTTGCAAATAGTTGGAGGCGATTTGGCACGAATTTGGATGAAGAAACAACAATTTTTTGGGTCTGTGACTGTGTGCGCAGCATGTTGGCCCAACGCGTAGCACACACCATACGCGTAGCGCCCTTGTATTTTTGCAAAGACAGGGGAGGCTATACGCGTAGCGCGCCCCCAATGCGTAGCGCGCACCTTGTATGGGTCGCACGCACCTTCAATACAGTCCAGGGCTATGAAAATTGTATCTTCGACCTTCGATAGCTCAAACTTAACTTCTGCCTTGAGATTTGGTGCAAATGAAATTGTTTACCATATTTTCTATGTGAAGAAAATATCTCATCACATCATATTTGATTTTAATTTTACTCCATGACCCACTCTTATAATGTTTGACATTTTGACATTCACTCATTTAATACAATGATTTTTTTTTGGCTTTTTGAAACTTGGACTGATGAAATGTCTTGATTTTTTGCACAGATTTTGGCATTTGGCTTTGGAAAACATTAGAGGCTTGCTGTGAAATTTTCTTATGGTGAAACAAATACATCAATATTACAAAAATTAAATTTGACAGTTTCCAATTCAAAACAGAGTTTTGAACTAAAAAATGTCTTCAAATGTTTTTGGGAATAAAAATATAAAATAGAAAGCTTTCGAAACCATCCTCTTAACCTACGAGCTTTTATCACATGTCTCCAAAGACTTGAAACCCTAGACCCTAGGACTAAAGACTCTCTTTGGCAAAAATAATAATTTATGACCGTAATGACGTGACCTGAATCTTCAGTGATTTTTAAGGAATTTTAATTCGCTCTGCAGGTACAAGCACGAGGAAAGACAAGATGACCAGACCCTCTCCTTAATCAATGGCATGCCCCTAGCAAAATGCAACGAAGTGGAACGAGCGAGACACCTAAGAATGATATGAAAAAAGCGAACTAATCTCTGATGGAGGGCTGTAAGGACCGACTCTAACATTGGCTCCAATGGGGATGTTGGCTCCGAGGAGATGCCAAGAACGGCAGACCTCTGGGGGAGTTAGACAGTGCCTTTGTCCATTGGGCAATGGAGTCATTATTTCAACAGATAACACAAGACTTCTAATACATTTATTGACTGCAAACTTCATTGAAAACCGACTGAATTTTGACCAAAATTGACTCGATTTTTAAACTAAAAGACTGACAAAACTGACTTGACAAACTTTTGAATTGGCCAACCTCCATCTTCAGAATTATAGCCTTCACTCTGGGCCCTAGACTGAAGATAAAATATCAGTACACACTTGCAATAAAATAAAAGTAAAACGATATATACAATGATGATGAAATCAGCAGAAAATACTTAGAAGTGGTATCATTTTAGCAGCCGACCATTGATCGGCCCTCCAGGATAATCATCTCCATTCATTTCCTTGAGAAGAAAGGTGCTTTGACCATGATACGATGCAATCTTGAAAGGGCCCTTCCATAGGTTTTCAAATTTTTCGCGATTTCCCTTATCTTCATTCTGAGCATCCCATTTCAAAACCACATCTTCTAGCTTAAACTTATCTGCCTTTGTCTTCCTGTCATAAATCTTTTTGATGCGCTCCTACAACTTGAAAGTATTTTGAAATACCTCCTCCTGTGTCTGCTGTAAATGAATCATCTAATTAATCCTCTGCTACATGGGATCTTCCTCACTACCAGCTTCCTGAAGCAATTTGACTACCGGGACAACAAGCGAAGTACGAAAAACCCTGTCTATCCCGTACACCAACTTGAAAGGAGACATGCCAATAGAATTTTTCTGACTTGCCCTATCAACCCACAATGCATTCACTAATTTCTTGTGCCAGCCCTTTTTATTGGTTTCCAGCAATTTCTTAATGATGTTTACCAAGGACTTATTTGAAGATTCTGCCAAGCCATTTCCATGTGGATGGTATGCGGTCGAATGTCCCAAGCTAATATTGTACTTATAGCAAAATTCAAGCATCCTCTTAGACTTGAAGGCTGCTGCATTATCTGTGATTATCTTACTAGGACACCCAAAATGTGACAGAATATTATTTTCAAAAAAAGAAATAATTACCGCATCCGTGGCCTGTCGAGTGGGGATGGCCTCAATCCATTTCGTGAAGTAGTCTGTAGCTGTTAATATCCATCTATGTTGTTCGGAAGATGCTGGGTGGATTTCCCCAATGGAATCCAATCCCCACTGCTAGAATGGTGCACTGACTTCAATTGGTTTGAGAGGCAAAGGCTGTAGTTTATGCTTCCCTTCGAAAATTTGGCATTCATGACAATTCTTAACAGCCTTATATACATCAGAAAACAAAGAAGGCCAATAATACCCTGCCCTTAGAATCTTATTTGTTGTGGTTTTCCAAAACAAATGCCCCCCACAATCTCCTCTATGAAAGTCCTCCAAAACTCTTTTGGCTTCCCCCTCTACCAAACAATTCAATAACATTCCACTAAGGTCTTTCCAATACAATGAAGAATTCAGTATGCAAAACTTTGCAACTCTCAACTTCAATGTTCTACTCTTATTTCTAGGCATCTCGGGAGGTGGAGATAAATTCTGAAGTACGTATAAGATTTCAGCATACCAAGGGGAAGAAACAAAAATATTAGATACCTGAAATGGCGTGCTCTCCTCATCTTCATTGGACATGGCAGTGATCAAATTTATATCTAGAGCACGCAGATTTGTTTCAACCATGAGCTTGGCGAGTCCTTGTCCTTTAATCAGCTTGGTTGGTTTAATCTCCACATCGTATTCTAACAACACAGGGATCCACTTACCCCGTCTTCCTTCTGGATCTGCATGTACCAAAACATCTTTAACTGTTGCGTTAGGAACATATGCAATAATGTGGGAATGTAATATATACACACGGAAATATTTCAAGGCTTTTACAAGCGCAAGTTCTTGTTTCTCAATAATATTGTATTTCAATGCTCCATCCCTTATAATCCGACTGAAAAAAGCAATGGGCTTCTCAACTCCATCCCTTTTCTGCATTAAAACAGCTACCAACGTGTGCTCAGAAGCAAAAGAAAACAAAATGAAATCCTGCGTGTAGTCCGGGTTGATTAAATAGGAGCTGAAGAAAGAGCTAATTTTACTAAATTGAATGATTTCACCACCTCTTCTTTCCACTTTACCTAACTATCCTTTTTCAGCATATTTGTGATTTCTCTTAGATGCTCAGCAAGATTTGGAATGAAACAACGCAGAAAATTCATGGACTGTATTTCTTTCTTGTTCTAGGGCTGTTCAATTTGATGGATGGCTTCAACACGTGCAGGGTCAACACGGATGCCATCTTTCGATATGATGTGGCCAAGGAGCTTGCCCTCATCCATGGCAAAAAGACTCTTTCTCAGATTCAGTGAAATGCCATATTTTCTGCACTTCTAGAAAACAACTTTCAAATGATATAAATGTTCTTCATCAGAATTTGAAAACACAATTAAATCATCAAGTTAAACAACCAAAAATACATATTTCTCGTTGGTGAAATCCATGTACATTACATGCTAAAAGGTGGCTCCTGCATTCTTCAAACCAAATGACATCTTTGCATAATGAAACGTTCCCCATGGAGTGGTAAACGCAGTCTTGTCACGATCATCTTCATGCACTAAAATTTGATTATATCCTCAATAGTCATCGAGTAGTGCATCCTTGATGCTCCAACTACTCGCTGCAATATGTGGTCCATTTTTGGCAGCGGATAGTTGTCTTTTAATGAAACCTTATTCAAATTTCTGAAGTCGATACATAAACAGATCTCACCTGTTTTCTTTCTCACGGGCACCAAATTTGATATCCAATCTGAAAATCGGATAGGCACGATGATCCCTGACTTATACAACCTATTTACCTCTTTTTCAATCAATGGTAGCAGCTTCGGATTAATTCTCCTCAATTTTTGATGAAAAGGCTTATGATTTGGTTTAATGGGGATAGTATGCTGAATGATATTAGTGTCATATGTTTTTAAATCTGAGTAATCCCATGCAAAAGCATCAGAAAATAAAGACAACAACTTCACATACTCTGCCTTTACCTTTGGTGATAATGACTTTGATAATTTTATCATCCTGGGATTCTCAATTGTCCCAATATTTACCTCTTCAACACCTTTTCCAGTTGGCCTCAATGTTGGTTTACGGGCTACATCATCTTGGTCAAAGAGTTCCTCCAAAGGAATCAATCCCTTAGGAATGATGTTATCTTTAAGTTGCAGTACTTCCATTTGATTTATTTGTATTTCATCACTACCATCATCATATTCTATATCTATGGAGGTGTCTTTAAACTTACCCTTATTCTGCAGAAAATGATTAATCTCCTCGTCATCCTGAAAGACTTTCCAATATCGCTGATTGTCTGGGACGGTGGGGCGATGTTTCACATGAATCTCGAACTTGTTGTTGGAATTCATTGGAATTTTTAAATTGCTTGCTGCCTTAGCAAGTCCATCAGCAACACCATTTTGTATGCGAGGCACACATGTCAAGGTATGATCAGAAAATAACTTTCGAATATCTAAGACTGCATTACGATAAGCTCTCATGCGAGGATGCTTTGCCTGAAAATCACCCTTAACCTTCTTTATCACCAACTCTGAATCACCATAGACTGCAATCCTTTTCGCTTTCAGCTTTCTAAGAATCTTAAGGCCAGCATTTAAAGCCTCATATTCTGCTTCATTATTAGAATAGTCAAATGCTAGCTTGTAGGAACACACTCTCACTTTGCTTAGAACCTTATCCGTAGCGGAAAATGGACTGCGAATCCAAACACCAATCCCAGCACCATCACTACCTACTGTGCCATCAAGATCCATGGTCCAAAGACCATCTTCATCGTCCTCTAAATGCTGAAATTGCACCAGCTCTGTTTTTCCTGTTTGTTGCCCATTGTCTTTAGCTGATTGCTCCACAGTAGTTTGCTTTTCTCTTCTTTCTTTTTGTAGAACTTCTCTAAAATTCTTAGTGATTTCTGGTATATCTTCCGCCTGAACTAATTGACTATCTATACCATTTAAACTATCAGCAAACAAAACAAAAGACTCTAAGTCAGTATGTACATAATTTACAGCATGATTAATTGGCTTCTCTTTGCTGGTTATCATGTATTTCATCTTCTGCTCTCGATATAACTTTCTCATTTGACCAAAGATTGGAATTTTTACGTAAGAGAAATCTGACTGTAGTGTACCTTTCAATTTCCCCCCCAAGATCTTGAAAGGAGCATCCCAAATCACGGAGGAATGTCCCCCACAACCACATCCATCAAGACACTCTTCGCTGGAATTTGGTCTAAGCTAACAACCAAATCTTTGATGAGTCCGATACATCTCACACGACTGGAATCAAATGAATACAAATCATGATATTTCCTTGTAATCTCTAGTCCCAGCTTTTCCATGATCGCCTTTGGCATCAAATTGTGCGAGGCACCCGAATCGAACATAGCATTGTGCAATACATATTCATGCAATCTCAAACTGATATAAAAGGGAGGAACATCACTGTCAGGGGACTCACCATCTAATGCAGGCCCAAATATTAATTCTGGTTGATCATCTTCAACATTTACTATGTCAAACATTGGATCAAAATTCAGAATTTTGGAGACTTGATCATGGTAGCTGCTGTTCTTCATGATTTCTGTCAAAGGAATAGATATTTTTAATTTGGAAATTTCATTTTCCAAACTAAATGCTGAAACTTTTTTGAGTTCTTTGACCGGAACTTCCTTCTTATCCTTGATTATACTTGTCTGATTTTCCTTTTCTGCTGATGATATTTTACTAGTTGTGGGATCAATTGTCTCTTTTCCTTTCTTCTGTGGTATGGGTGAATCCATCTTCGGTGCTGTAGCTTATTTTCTTTTCTGAATTGGATTTATGGGCACATCCCGATTTCTTAATGAGTACTACTTCTGTTGAGTGGACAAAGCATTCAAATATCCTCTTTGGTAATCATCTGATTCTTCGTCTAAATCTGCATCATTTGCTAAGATAAAATCTTCATCTTTATGGGCAGCTGAACTAACACCATACTCTTCATCCTCAGTGATGTAAATGGGTAGATCGTCGGGAGTAAAGAAGTGATTTTGGTCCCCTACCACATCATCATCATCATCTAAATCTTGACTCACAAACTTCTGCAAAAGAGGAGTTTTAATCTGTTGCTGGGCTGCCGGCTCTTGTGCTCTTTGTTCACGCTGCTTAATTTTGAACTGTGGCTGCTGCTGGCCACGGTAATTTGGATTAGAAATCTACGTTTATGGTTTATCAAGGTTCATTCTTTTGAACATTTTTTCCATCTCACGAAGCCAGGGCAGTTCTGATGTAGACTCTTCCTTTGTAGTCACTCTTTTCTTTGCTTTCAACCATGCTCTCTTATCGTTTAGATTCGCCTCAACACTAACAGCAATCTTTTGCATATCTTCTAAGGTAGGAGGATCTCTGTCTCATAGTGAATAAGCCATCTCTAGATCAAAACCATCCAGGAATTTAAGAAGAGCTGAATTTTTAGATGGTCTTAAGTCATCTGGAATTGCATTATACACTACATTAAATCTGATAATATAATCTTGAACGGACTCACCAGGATTACGCTTGATGCTGGTATACTCTAAAGTGATTTGCAATGGATCTTTCTTCATTTCCCACCGATCTAAAAACAGAATCTGAAGTTCCTGTAATGTGTTGATACTCCTTGCCTGTAAAGCTCTAAACCATTTACGAACCTCTCCTCCAAAAGTCTAGGCAAACAATCTCATTGAGACATTTTTTGCATCAATTTCATGCAGGTCCAAAAAGTTTGTCATTCGGACAATATGCTTCTGAGCTGATATACTCTGTGGTGTGCCATCGAATATAGGAATCTTGCTTTGATAATCAGCAGGCATAGGATCCAAATTGGCCGAAAAAGGAAGAGGTGCAAATCTAGCAGCCATGGCTCTTGGTGGATTTGCAGTTGGCCTTGGAGATGTTGGGGGAGTATGTGCAGCTGAGGTGTGAGGTGTATGAGGAGGTGTGTGCGAAGGAGATGCAGTTTTAGGCGTGGAAACAATGGATGAAGGTGAATTAACTGTAGACTTTTGATCAGAAATAATAGGTTACACAGGGATGGTGGGGATGAAAGGAGGTTCAGTGGGAATTCTAGAGGTGGATGTCGTAATGGACGATCCAATGGTAGCAGATGCAGTTTCTAGAAAATCAATGATATTTGTAACCTCAATTGTAGTTTGGAGTTGTCTTAAAATAAAATTCTCAATAGACTTATTAGACTTTTCGATTTGAAGAGCAGTAGTGAAATCAAGATTTGGAACTATAGAATCAAGAGCATTTACATACTTGGTTTTAAACAATGACAGTTCAAACTTTTCATCAAAAGCAACTTCTTCAAGATATTCAAAAATTGCAGGACACGAATGAGATTTAATCACGGGAGTCATAGAGCTTTCTTGAGAAAGGAGTCTTGGAATCAAATTCAGATTTTCGTAGACAGGAAGTGGATTCGGATCTGGATTAGCTCTGGTATGTCTTCTTGAAGCCAGCGTATTGATCTATGTGGGAAACATTTCAAGGAACACAATCAATTATCTTCAGCCTATCGACTTCTAGACTCAATCATCCAAAGGTCTAGAATGAACAAATATACTGGAATGATTTTGCAAATCAAGTGTTGCATTCACAAGCTAACCAGAGATCGACTGAAGCAGCATTTATCTACTTCCACTTATGCATGGCAAAAGCATTTTGAAAGCTACCTGTCGTGACTTCAGACTCCGTCTAAGACTCATGAAACAAACACATCAACAAGCAAACCATTGAGATTTATTCCCCAGTATGGTCGCCACTATGTTAGCACTCAAATCTACCTTAGGCTGAAATAAGGTAAAACTCAAGGCTACATCAAACCACACTCAGCCTCATAGCTAGCCCTACGAGGACAGGAGAGGGCTCTCTCCAGTCGATCTTGATAAAATAAGCAATAGGGTGCAAGATGACTTTAAAATGGGAACTGATTTTAGGCTAGTAAATAGATATGAAAGTTTGATTTTGATTTTTGGGTTTTGTTGGAGAAATGGGAAAAAATAATTTTGGGTCCGTGGAGAAGGCCAGATCTTTGCAGAATTCAAGTTGGGGCGAGGTAGGCAGTAGTCTTAATGCTTTTTTATTTAAGTGCATGGATGGATCAGAACGAAAAGGAGCTAAAGAGAGCAAGGGAGAACATGGATCCTCTCCAAACAGGCGAAAACATGTAAAACTAAACAAATTCAAAGGCAGAGCATTGAAATCAATGGATTCAACCTCATTTACTCATTAATTTAATTTCAGAAGCATAAGAAGGGAATGGCATACATTAAACATGAAAGAAGTTATCACTTAGGTTGTCCCTAAGCTCCTGAAGGGATACGGCCGAGGTAACCACAAACCAATCTTTGGATTGCAGGTTCTAGCCCACTTGCAATTAGAGAGGGCTCTCTCTTGATGATTTAGCTTTGTTGATGATGATTTTAGGCTAGTTATGGAGTTCAAAAGGGGTTTTATTTGTATTTGGGTGGTGTTTGGATGGAAGGAGGATGATTTCAAGTAAATAGGCAATGCATAGTGTGATAAGTTTCAAACCATTCGGCATGGAGTCGAGGAGTAAGACTGCTGGGGCGTTTTCTTGGTCACCAGAGGAAAATGGAGCAGGGTAGTTGCACATAAAACAACCTTCAAGCTAAAGAGATGGAATGAAATGTAAGGAATGAGAGGCAATTAAGAATCTCTCACTCAGCTTAACAGGGGGAAAGGAAATGAGCTCTATCTAGGGGCAGTTAAGAATCCATGGATAACTGTCATACATGGTGAATTAGGGAAAACATGGGCCATGTGGAATCCATATTTATGCCTAAAACAGATGAAAACATAAAGAAATAGCAGAAATTGAGCATAGAGTGCAGTTAAACAAGTTCTAAGCTAATCTTTCTTTCTGTTGTTTATATGTTGATTTATGAATGGGAAACAGAGGTAAGAAGCACTTATTGAGTCATGTAACAGCACAAGAATTCCACAGTCACTCTTCAACCATTAAACATAGTAAACAATCCATTCTCCAAGCTCATAAGTAGTCTTTGATTATAGAAAAGTATCAGATACACAGTGCGAGTCTTTCTTAGAATTCATTAGCCAACTATCCATCCAATAACAACAACCAACCCTCATTACATTATTCAGGGCTATATATATAGGGTAAATATACAAAAATATTTATTACAGCCAACCTAACAGGTCTACAGAAAAAAGACTTTAAAACCTAAACTTGTGCTGAGGTTAAATGCAAGAAAATATCTCTTAAGTTGCGCCAGAGGCAGCTAGATCAAAATGAGTTAATATGGTGTCCTCTGTGACTTGGTGTAGTGCTTCTGCAATAACTGTGCTTTGAGTTTTGGTCCACTGATCTTTATGTGACTTTGATGTGCAGTAACTGTGATTTGAGTGCCTTTAAATGGCATTTATTGTTTTGCTGACTTTGTTGGATGGCCCTTTAATGTTTTCCTGCTTCGGGCCGCTGAAATATTTTCACTGATACACTTTGCCGCAACACTGATACTCTTTGACATTAAAATTCGGCTTCCTTCTGCTTCTAATATGCTAAAAACTACAAAATTGGCCCTTTCGACCCCTTTTCGGCGCAAAAACGACTGCAGAGTCAAAAGAATCCCCACTTTGGCCCATTTCCCATAGCGATGTGCGATTAGCGCTAAGCGCTAATCGCGCATCGAAAACTGCCTCTGTTTCTCATTTCGGGCTTCCGAAGCTTTGATTTTGCACTTGCGCGATTTTTCCGACGGGTGACGTCAGCGGTACGGTGGATGACATCAACATGAAGTTAGTAGTGGGAACCTCTTGTATGGTGATGATGACAACATGATCATGTCAGTAGGGTGACATGGCAGTACAACAGGGTGATGACGTGGTAGGGACACGGTGGTAGGGTGATGTCAGCAAGGCGCAGGCAGGAAGGGGTGAGGTAGCAGCAATGTGGCGGGTGACGTGGTGCTTACGTGACTCGAGGAGAGGGTGGTTTCGGGTTTTGAGTGCACCGCTTTTGCGCCTGGGCGGTATTGGCAGGGGGGGCTCTGCCACAGCTGGGAGGGCGACGCATGGTGGGAGTACGACGACAAAACCGCCGAAGTCCCGGACACTAACCCTCGGCATGTCGGGGCACAAAACAACCCGCCCACCACAATCTTGGGCTCTGGCGATCGGACGGCTAGCGGATAAGATGAGGTGGCGAATGGATAAGGACGGGGCCCCGCGCGCCGATTATTTTAATTTTTAATTCGGCAGGGGTAAAAAACTTTAGAAAAGTGGGTTTTTGGGGTTAAACATGTGCGAGGTTAATTTATTTACATGCATGACTATAGGATAAGGGAAGAAAGAGGGTTTTTATGGATAGGAGTGAGTCCTAGTGCATTTGGAAGGGATTTTTTATAAACAACATGAGGGTTCTTACTAAGTTTCAAGCAAACTTAGTAATTCCCAAGGGATACTTATGGTTATTTTTCAACCAGGGGGTGGGGATAAGTATATAGGGGAGTTATTTAACATATTTTTAGTGGGTGGGGGGGATGGGAGGAAATAGATAGGGAGCTATATAGTAGAGTTAGTATTTAATATGACAATGGTGAGAAAGCGCTGAGTAAGTGAAACTTAGGCTATTAAGGGGAAAATGATTCATAGAGGAAGCATGAACATTCCTTGAGTAAAGCAGACCTTTACCAAGGCAATTGATATGAAAATGATGAAACTTAAGAGATATCAAGCAGATCTTGACCTCTTCAGGAAATTAGTGAGTGATTGAGGAAAGAATAAGAAGGGGAAGTTAGACATGCCTCGCTTGAGTCCTTCAAATGGAAACTGCCTGATGATTGTGATTTGAAATAGATATGACACTTGAAAAAATGGAATTGATCACAAATCAACATTCTGCAACCTTAAAACTACCTACCCAGCCTACTTACCTAGAATTTTTTCTTCTTTTTGATTTGGGTGCACTTGGACTTGCAGACCCAACTTTTCAACTTTTTCTTTCTTTGTCCTCCTATCTACATCTACACTTATTTCATCCAGGGCCTCAGATTAAGCTGTTGAGCACCCTTGCTTCTCTACCTATCTAAGAATCTGCCAAGATTAAGCTGTTTGGACAAATATTCGTTCTCTATATTGTAAACAGGAAATTGAAACCTAGGGAGACCAAGATTAAATTGTTTGGACCTCCCTTGAACTAAAAAATTCTTCAAAAATGGAATAGCACATCAAAATTAGAATAGAGCAGTGGCATTTAGACTGGCACACTCTCATGGCATCCTTCTTTGGCCTCTGTAGCAAATATGGAACACTACAGCGTGCAAAGTATGACATATTTGGCATGTAAAAATGTCAATCATGAAACATCAGTAACCTGTTGCAGTAGGAGGCTAACAGTGGCTCCACTTGGGGATGGATTTTCCTTGTGAAAAGTCAAGAACAATAGGTCAGACTGCCTGGATCTTCTATTGTAGTTGTAGACTGAAATTTCTTAGTGCTGACTGTCAGATAATTGAAACTGTGGAATGAGAACAACACTTTCCCTCAACTGAAATGTTTGTGACCTGCGTAGCATTGCCTGCTTTCTTCTGCGTGCTCTATCACCTGGACTGTTATATACAAAATAAAATGAATGCTGATATATACAAGCTTTTTTGTACATAAATGATGTTGTTGGAAGATCTTCAACAAAAGGGATCATGATAATGCTTTAACATTCGACCATTTACAGGGCCCTCTTTAGCTGTGCTACCATCTACAGATTTGAGAAAATATGTGTTATTGCCTTGCACAACGCTGATAATGAATGGACCTTTCCAAAGAAAATCAAACTTTGCATGTTTTCCCTTGTCTTCTCTTCGTGAATCCCACCTTAGAACTTTGTTGCCTTCACATAAATCCTCAGCCTTGGCTCTTTCGTCAAACATCTTTTTGAGCTTCTCCTGCAAAAGCTGAGCTCTGTCATACACTTGCTCTCTAGTTTGCTGAAGATGAATGGTCTGGTTAATTCTTCTTTGAATGTCATTTGGTTCAACTTGAATCTCCTGTAACAGTTTGATAGTAGGAATGCCCAAAGATGAAGGAAATATGGCTTCCATGCCATAAACTAGCTCATAAGGGCTCATCCCAATGGATTTCTTGGTTGAAAGTCTGTCTGCCCACAGGGCATTTGTGAGCTTCCTATGCCAGTTTTTTTTGTTCTCTTTTAACACTTTCTTTATGATATTGATGAGGCTTTTGTTTGATGATTCGGCCAGGCCATTACCTTGAGGGTATTAGGCTGAAGAGTGGCCCAAGGTAATGTGGAATTTATGGCAGAAGTTGATCACTTTTTTGGATTTGAAGGCAGCAACATTATCAGTGATGATTTTCTCAGGGCAGCCAAATTTGGAAAGGACATTGTCCTCAAGGAATCGGATAATAATGGAGTCATTGGCTTGCCTACATGGGATGGCTTCAATCCACTTGGTGAAATAGTCGGTGGCTGTTAAAATCCACTTGTGTTGGCTTGAATAAGAGGGATGGATTTCACCTATGAAGTCAAGACCCGATTGTTGAAAAGGATTTTTGGTTGTGATGGGCTTAAGGGGCAAAGGAAACAGTTTTCCTTTTCCTTCAAAGATTTGGCATTTGTGGCATGAGACAAAAAATTTTTGATATCTGCAAATAGGGTGGGTCAATAATAACCAGCCTTTAAAATCTTGTCAGCAGTGGAATTCCAATATAGATGTCCTCCACAGTCCCCTGCATTGAACTCTTTCATGATGTTGTTGGTTTCATTGATGGTTAAATAGTTTAGCAATATTCCTTCATGATTTGTCTAAAACAGGGCACCATCTAAGACACAAAACTTTGATGCTTTCATTTTTAAAAATCTCTTTTTGGTTCTGGACAACCCTGGGGGAGCACATAGGTTTAACAATACATAACAAATATCGGCATAACATGGGGATTGTAAAAAGGTTTCACTGATCTATGGAGTTGCCAGCTCCTGTTCATTGTCTAGTTGGTTAATATCTAAGGCTTGAAAGTTTGTTTCTGACATTAGTTTGGCCAGACCTTGTCCCTTTATCAGCTTGGTGGGTTTTATCTCAATGTCATATTCAAGGATACTGGCAATGCATTTGCCTCTTTTGCCTTCTAGTCCTTCTTGAGTTAATATGACTTTTACAGCAGAGTTTGGGACATAGGCAATCACATGTGAATATAGAATATAAACTATGAAGTCTTTTATAGCCTTGACAAGGGCATAGGCCTACTTTTCCATGATTTGGTACTTCAAGGGTGCATCTCTTAAGGCTCGGCTGAAGAATGTGATTGGTTTTCCATTTCCTTGATCATCGTTTTGTAAAAGGATAGCAGCTATCGTGTGCTCTGAAGCAAAGGAAAAGATGATAAAATCCTTGTCAAATTGTGAACTTGTGAGTACAAGCGTTTAAGTCAGGGCAGCTTTGATACTCTCAAAGGCCTGCTTGGTTTCAAGAGACCATCTTACCTTGGCATCCTTTTTCAACATGTTGCTTAACAGTCTTATTAGTTCAACTAAATTTGGGATAAATCCCCTTAGGAAATTGATCTTTCCAAGGAATGCTTGCAACTCGTTTATGTTTCTTGGGTATGGAATTTGAAGGATGGCTTGGATTCTTTCCGGATCAATTCTGATACCGTCTTTTGAGATGATGTGGCCTAGCAACTTACCTTCCTCAAGGCCAAACAAGGACTTCTTGGGGTTCAAGGAAATGCCATATTTCCTGCATGTCATGAAAATTTGCCTTAAGTGTTTGAGGTGTTCTTGATCAGATTTAGAGAAAGGGGTTAAGTCATCAAGATAGACAACAAGGAATTCATGGATTTCCTTGGCAAATGCAATATCCATTGCCCTTTGAAAGGTGGCACCAGCGTTCTTTAGCCCGAAAGGCATTTTAACATACTTAAATGTTCCCCATGGTGTAGTAAAGGTTGTTTTGTCTTAGTCATCTGGGTGAACAAGTATTTGATTGAAACCTAAAAATCCATCTAGTAAAGAGATTCTAGATGACCCCACTACTCTTTATAGGATGTGGTCCATTTTAAGCAAAGGGTAGTGGTCTTTTAAAGAGACTTGGTTTAAGTTTCTTAGGTCTACACACAGTCTGATCTCACCTGATTTTTTCCTTGTGGGAACCAGATTGGATACCCATTTAGAAAATCTGATGGGTGTTATAATACCTGCTTCAAACATTCTCTTCACTTCCTTATCAATGAGGGGGAGAAGCATAGGGTTTATTCTTCTAAGTTTCTACTTGAATGGTTTTTGATTCGGTTTTAAGGGAATGGTTTGCTGAATCACTGAGGTGTCATAGGACTTCAAGTCCTCATAACTCCAAGAAAATACATCTTGGAACTCTTTGAACAAATCCACATACTTTGGTTTTTGATCAGGGGGCAGATTTTTGGAAAATTTAATCATTTTGGGCTTCTTTTTTGTCCCTATGTTGTGTTCTTCTGTAGCAGCATTTAGAGGCTCCATTTTTGGATTTTTGGGCACATCATTGTCATCAAACATTTCTTCTAATGGAGTGAGGCCAGCAGGCAAAAAGTTATCCTTTAGATCAATGAACTCAGCCTCTGCTTTGGCTGTTTCCTCTAAATGCATTTGTTTCAGCTGTTCTATGTTTGCAATGTCAAAACTAGTTGGGTTCAGGATTTGTTTTTCTATTGCAGCTGTTACAGTCTGCTGATTTTCATTTGTTTGTTGTTGGGAATCGTCCATGGCCTCCATGTCAATGTTTAAATTTGAAAACTCGCCCTCAAGAGTGAGAAAATTGTTAATTTGGGCATCATTTTCAAACACTTGCCAATCTCTAATATTGTTAGGGACAGCGGGCCTATGTTTTATCTCAGTAGTGAAATGGTGATTTGGTTCAAAGGGAAGCTTGCATGTACTAGAAAAAGTGGCTAGGCTGTGTGCGTGAATATTATGATTTCTAGAAATCTTGGCAAGCTCGGATTCAGTGAAGGTATTAAATATATCTGTGGCAGTAGTCCTATAGGCCCTCATTCTATTGCCATTAGTAACAAAGTTACCTTTCATTTGTTGTATGATTAAATCGGAGTCACCTAGAATGGACACTTTTGTAGCTTCTAGAACTTTGAGCAATTTTAGGCGTAAGAGGAGAGCCTCATACTATGCCATGTTGTTGGTACATCTAAAATTTAGTTGTAGGCATGGCCCTCTACATGGTTGTCATGTGTATTGTGAATCCATACACCTGCCCCTGCTCCTAACTTGTTGACAGAACCATCAAACTCTAAATACCATGTAATTTCTTGTTTTTGGTTTGTATCAAGAGTTTCAGTCATTTTAGGATTGGTCAGATCTAAAATTTCTTTTTGAGGAGGTTCTTCTTGTTTACTAGCCGCCTTCACTATTGTGACTATTTCATGGGCATGGGAAACCGATTCTTCATTTATGCATGTCTCTAGCTCTAAAGTTAAAGGCTTCACATTAGTTGGAGGATTGGTGTTATCATTAAAAAGAATAAATGAATCCATATCAGAATGGATTGAATAAATTGGAAAATTTTGGGGCTTTTCCTCACTACTTACCACATACTTCATGAGTGTTTCTCTATACAGTCTCTTTGGTTGCCCAAAGACAGAAATAGTGGCATAAGAGAGGTCAAATTGGAGGTATCCTTGGAGTTTTGCTCCCCATGATCTTGATAGTAGCATGCCATATTTTGTTGGAATGTCAGCAACTACTACATCCGTTAGGATTGTCTTGTTGGGAAACTAGACTAAATACACACAAAGGTCTTTAATTAAGCCTAAACATTTGACTTGACTTGAGTCAAAGGAGTATAGATCTTTGTAGGGTCTTGTGACATCAAGGTTTAGCTTTTCCATTACAGCTTTGGGCATAAGATTGTGTGAGGCACCTGAGTCAAACATAGCATTGTGCAAGATCTTGTCATGTATGTGCAGACTGACATAAAAGGGTGGAACAGATCCATATGTTGATTTTCCATTAACTTCTGGTCCAAATAGCAGCTCAGGGGTATCATCTAAAACATTTACATCATCCCTGACCTCTGGTAGTTGAAGTGACCTTTGAATTTGTTGCCTATAAACATCATGTTTGGCAAGTTATGAGAGGGGAATGTATATCTTAAGTTTTCCAATCTCTGCTTCTAAATTAAATGGTTTTTCCAATGGAATCTTTGCGTTAATAGTAGCAGATTTCTCCTTATCAAGCATACTTTCTATGTTTTCCTTTTGATTGTCTGCGTTATGGTGAATGGCAGTTTGTGGTATTTCTGTTTTGAGAAGATTTTTGGGATCGTTGTTCAAATTTTCTTTTGAGGAAGAAGGAGGCAGAGGCTATTCAATAGAAGGTTGTATGTCTATTATGTCCTCTACAGTCACTTGATGCGGATTTGGGATAGAACTATCAGCTGGTTCTATTATGATAACCTTGTCTTTAATCTTGTTGAGTTGTTTGTTGTCTTTTGTTTTGCTTGGTGTAGGGATATCAATGGTTCTTGTTCTCAGCTTATATTGTTTGTGGACCTCATATACAGCAAAATCATAGCCCTGTTTAAAATCAAAAGAGTCTCCCGACTTGGTCTGAAATTGATTTACATCCTGATAGTCTTGGTCTTCTTGAGTCAGGAAAATTTGTTGCTCATTTTTGGAATCTATCAAGTTCATGTGAGTTTCTTCTGTGGGCTCACTAGAAGTGGATGCCTCTGCGTAGTTTTCTTGGAAAGGAGGCCTAATATCATGGTCGGGAATAGATCTAGCAGCGTTTGTGTTTTGATTTTTCCTGAAATTTGGGTTCCTTATGGTGTTGGGTTGTTGTCCTTCCCATGATGATTTCCTCTCAACACTCTCTACTCTGTCTCCCAGCCTATGCATACTGCTGATAATAGCATCTAGTTTCTGGTCTAAGGCTGAGGGTTCTTCCTTAAAGGTAGTTCTTCTCTCGGTTCTAGCTTTGTTTCTTTTGGCAATTAAGTTTGCCTCCACACTAACAGTGACATTTTGCATTTCTGCAAGGCTTTGAGGGGCTCTTTCCCTTAAATGATAAGCCATTTCAGCATCAAAACCATTGGGGAATTTGTACAAGGCAAGATCAGGTGGGGGTCTCAAGTTTTGTGGTATTGCATTATAAACATTATTAAACCTTGCATAGTAGTCCAAAACAATTTCCTGAGGGCCTCTTTTGATAGTGTCATATTTAGATAACATGTGCAAGGGGTCTTTCTTTTTCTCCCATATGTTGATAAACGACTGATATAAGGCTTCTAGGTCTGCTATGGAATGGGCTGGGAGCACTCTAAACCAGGTCCTAACATCATCGGTCAAACTTTGGACAAAAATATCCATCCTCACACTATCATCGTCAATCTCATAACTCTCAAAGTAGTCCTGCATTTTCTTTGTGTGCTGAAGGGCTTTGTAGGCATTTGTGCCATCAAAATAGGTTATTTTGGTCTGATAGTCCTGAGGCATAGCCCCGGGATTAGTAGGCATCTGTAAAGGTGCATATCTATTAGCCATATTAACGGGGATAAGTGGAACAACGGGGATAAGTGGAACAACTGGGGTGACTGGGATAATAGGAGTAGAAGCGGTGGTATGTGTAGTAAACAGAGGTGTGGAAACGGTACTTGGAGAAGAAGATGATGAACAAGGGGAAGTAGGGTTTGAACGGAATAGAACTTTAACAGGGGTTGAAAAATGGTTAGGCTGAATTGTTTTAGGACTAGAAGCAATCAAACCTTCTTGTTTCTCTTGCTTTCTAAGGATCTTAGGGATTATATTGGGATTTTCAAAAACAGCTGGGGGATTTGGGTCTGGGTTTGACCTTGTATGACGCGAATGCTTTTTGGGAGCCAGCTTCTTGCTTGTTTTCTGGGGGTTTTTCTAACAATATAGATTGAACAGAAACCTTTAAAGGTCAGTTTCTTCTTCTGCGGAGCTTTTGGACTGGATTTGTGAGATTATCTGAGGATGTCCCCAGTGGAGTCGCCATTATGTTAACACTCAGGTTGTCCCTAAGCTCCTGAAGGGATACGACCGAGGTAACCACAAGCCAATTTTTGGATTGCAGGTTCTAGCCCACCTACAATCAGAGAGGGCTCTCTATTAATGATTTAGCTTTGTTGATGATGATTTTAGGCTAGTTATTGGGTTCAATGGTTTTGTTGGTGGTTGGTTGTTGTTATTGGATGGATAGCTGGCTAGTGCATCCCAAGAAAGACCCGCACTGTGTATCTGATAATTTTCTATAATCAAAGGCTACTTACAAGCTTGGAGAATGGATTGTTTACTATGTTTAATGGTTGAAGAGAGACTGTGAAATTCTTGTGATGTTACATGATCAATAAGTGTTTCTTACCTTTGTTTTCTTTCATAAATCAACACCTAAACAGCAGAAAGAAATATTAGCTTAGAACTTGTTTAACTGCACTCTATGCTCAATTTCTACTGTTTCTTTATGTTTTCATCTGTTTTAAGTATAAATATGAATTCCACATGGCCCATGTTTTCCCTAATTCACCATGTATGACAGTTATCCAGGGATTCTTAACTGCCCCTAGATAGAGCTCATTTCCTTTCCCCCTGTTAAGCTGAGTGAGAGATTCTTAATTGCCTCTCATTCCTTACATTTCATTCCATCTCTTTAGCTTGAAGGTTGTTTTATGTGTAGCTACCCTGCTCCATTTTCCTTTGGTGACCAAGAAAACGCACCATCAGTCTTACTCCCCGATTCCATGCCCAATGGTTTGAACTTATCACAGTATGCATTGCCTCTTTACTTGAAAGCATCCTCCTTCCATCCAAACACCACCCAAACACCAAAAAAACCCTTGAACCCAATAACTAGCCTAAAATCATCATCAACAAAGCTAAATCATTAAGAGAGAGCCCTCTCTGATTGCAAGTGGGCTAGAACCTGCAATCCAAAGATTGGTTTGTGGTTACCTCGGTCGTATCCCTTCAGGAGCTTAGGGACAACTTGAGTGTTAAAAGAACTTAAAATAAACTGAGAGAAAACACCATCAAGAACTGAAAGCCACAAGAATCCCAACAGGTGTTGCAAAACCTCTGATCTTTCCTTAGCCAAAATATGAAAAATATGTACAATAGTGTGCCAAAATCTTTCCCAAGAGTCCAACCTATAGAATGTCTCAAAAATTACATTATATAGACCTCTTAACCCATTCCCACACCTCTAGGGGTCGAATTCATCTTTCTAGGAGTATTTTGAACTAATTCCAAACATAGAGCTAAAAACTAGGCATCCAAACAACTAGCCTCTAAAAGAAAGGAAACTGATTCATTACATTAATTTTTGCTATTTTGTGAATGAATCATCTAGAATAGGTAAAAAAGTATCAAATTTAAATCATATACATAAAATTACATAAAGATAAATCATATACTACATCAGAGGGTTAAACTGGTGAAAACTGGCTGAATTTCTGAGCTGGAAGGTGAAAATTTGATCAAAAATCTATATGCATAGCGCGCTTGGGCCATGTGTGTAGCGTGCCTTTATGCCTGTTTTTGGGGCACTTCCTGACATCAAAATCAAGCTCACAATAGCTGGTTGGAAAGCCCTAGATGTCTGCTATCCAGCCCAAGTGCAATTTCCCAATTTCGAGCTCATTTGCCTCTTCAAAATTTCATTCTCCTGGAAGTACTTCTTACTGGTGCAAAAGGTGGCAGCAAGGTGATTTTCATGTTGTTTTTGGGCCTTTTGATCATCGAGAACTTGATTAAATGCCTCAGAAATACTTGAGCATGCATAAATCACCATGACAAACCCAAAAATATAAATTTTTCCTTCAGCAAGTGTCCCAATCAAAAGCGAGCGCGTTGACGCGCTACCCATATAGCTGAAAAACCTGTTTTAGACCAAAATTTTTCAAAATGACAAAAATTTCTCCGAATTTGCTCAAATTTGGATCGAAGATCCTCCATCATGTATTATGCCTAGCCAACAAAGCCTTGGCCAAAATCTAGAGTGAATCGGGCCTTTTCCGCCGTTTTAGTGCTTTGCTCAACCTCCTCTTCAAAAACTTCATTTTTGCCTTGCAAATGTGCATGCGAGCCCAATAATGAACTTTCATGTGACGAAGCATGTCTTTGTCTCTATTGGCCTTTGCCAACAATTTCTCCAGATGAGTGTTAACATGTATGAGCATAGACTCTCGATCAGCTGGTGTCATATCACCAGGTCTCTTTCGGGCCAATTCGCGATCCTCACAGATTCGTCGCAGCTCATAAAGTGTATGCTCATCCTCTAGCTGTTTGTTATGATGCTCTAGGTAGTTTATCACGCACTTAGCCATCTACAATTTTTTCCTCAACGAGTCATTCTCAGCCTTTTGCCCTTGGATGATTTCTTTCAACTCCAAGCTGGGAGAGCTTGCATCAACATCAATGATCATAAAATTAGTGTCCCGGCCTCCTGAAGGGCACTCATCATGCATAGGCCTCTTGCCTTTGTCCTGGATCTGTACTTGTGCTGAAGAAGAAGGTGAGACCCCTTCCACATCATGTGGAGATAATACTCGCTCCATTGATGGAGTCAACGAGACCCCTTCCACCCCAAGTGGAGATAGTACTCGTCGTGTAGCTGCAAATAAGGCCCTATCGCCTCGTTGGTATGTCACATACAATGGAGCACTTATATGCTCGATCTCAAGAATGTCAGGTTGGTTTCAAGGCTCTCCCTCATCATGAACTACTTTAGGAAGCAGTTGTGGCACTGTGAAGAAGTCACGGGAGATAAAATCCTCCCAAGTAATGCCCTAATGTGTCAAATGATGTAGCATTATGATCTTGATCAGTGCATAATGATATATACTTCTATGCTGCTGTGCTAGGGTCTTCTTCTGTACAAAAATCATCATCCTCTCTATATTGTGATACATGAAGTACGGAATGTTCATCATACGTACCCTTGTGAAATGCATCAAAAAATGGACATGGTATGCATAGAGACGTGAGAATCTGCCCTCGCAACTGAAATACCGAATGATGAGTTTCATCAATGGTGCATACTCATCTCTCAGGAATCTGAAAGGAAAAACCCTGCTCAAGTGTCTTGTATACCCATGTTTGATGTATGGCTCATAGTAGAATTTCTCTAACTGCTCACGTTTGTTCCATTTCTCTCCTATATTTGGTATCCCGGTGGCCTGAGCAATAATCTCTGGTGACAAAATGAAATTTACTCCGACGCGATTTACATGACCATCATGTAAATGTAGAACGAAAAGACAGGCTAGTTCATGATGACGTTGCGTTTGTGAGATCATCTCACAGTATTGGAAACATGACTGACGCTGAAAAGAATCCATTGCAAGCGGGCAAGCCTGCAATTGAGCCGAAGAAGTAGGCTCTTCCCGAAGATGCTTACCACCTTTGCCACATTTGTGAGACCTCCATGGCACATTACCCTCAGTTGTGGAATCACTATCATACTCCTGCTCATAAACTGAATCTGTCTCTGACATGACTTTTAAAAAAAACAAGATGTCGGCAATATTTATGCTGATATAGGTGTAGTGGAATCAAAAGTTTCAATGTAAGCTTCAAAATCCAAATATTTTGCCTGTTGCCTATGTACCAAAGCATCATAAAAGAGCCATAATGAGATAGTCAACTAAGTTTACATGGAACAATGGTGTAAAAATGGCAATGACTGTGACAAAGACAACATAGATGTAATGGACATGAAAGAGCGTTGGGCTGAGGTTAATAGTGAGCATGAGCACCATTAAAAAAAAATGACATAGGCATTGGTCAATTGCAATGTTTGAAAAAACCCCCAGATAGTCCCTTACATTTGATTCAACACCCTAAGAAGTGAATTTGGAAACAAAAACATAGGGTTTCATTTTTTTCATCTTAAACACTTGTTTCTCCACATTGAAAACACCATGAAGATATCCAAAATTCACTGAGAAAAGGTAAAAACCTACTTACAAATAGTTGGAGGCGATTTGGCGCGAATTTGGATGAAGAAACAACAATTTTTTGGGTCTGTGACTGTGTGCGCAGCGTGTTGGCCCAACGCGTAGCGCGCACCATACGCGTAGCGCCCTTGTATTTTTGCAAAGACAGGGGAGGCTATATGCGTAGCACGCCCCCAATGTATAGTGCGCACCTTGTATGGGTCGCACGCACCTTCAATATAGTCCAGGGTTATGAAAATTGTATCTTCGACTTTCGCTAGCTCAAACTTAACTTATGCCTTGAGATTTGGTGCAAATGAAATTGTTTACCATATTTTCTATGTGAAGAAAATATCTCATCACATCATATTTGATTTTAATTTTACTCCATGACCCACTCTTATAATGTTTGACACTTTGACATTCGCTCAGTTAATACAATGATTTTGTTTTGGCTTTTTCAAACTTGGACTGATGAAATGTCTTGATTTTTTGCAGATATTTTGGAATTTGGCTTTGGCAAACATCAGAGGCTTGCTGTGAAATTTTCTTATGGTGAAACAAATACATCAATATTACAAAAATTAAATTTGACAGTTTCCAATTCAAAACAGATTTTTGAACTAAAAAATGTCTTCAAATGTTTTTGGGAATAAAAATATAAAATAGAAAGCTTTCAAAACCATCCTATTGACCTGCGAGCTTTTATCACATGTCTCCAAAGACTTGAAACCCTAGACCCTAGGACTAAAGACTCTCTTTGACGAAAATAACCATTTATGACCGTAATGACATGACTTGAATCTTCAGTGATTTTTAAGGAATTTTAATTTGCTCTACAGGTACAAGCATGAGGAAAGACAAGAAGACCAGACCCTCTCCTTAATCAATGGCATGCCCCTAGCGAAATGCAACGAAGTGGAACGAGCGAGACACCTAAGAATGATATGCAAAAAGCAAACTGATCTCTAATGGAGGGCTGTAAGGACCGACTCTAACACTATTGATGGGTCATAATCTTAAGGCTTGAATGATAGTATCTTTATCTGTTATATGTGATGCATACTTGATCTATAAATCTGATAATCTGGGTTAATTAGTGCCTGAATATTTGAAAGAGTGAATTATCCTTTATAGATCTATACGCAATTTCAGTGAAGTGAAGGTGCGTATACACGCCGGTTCAGTGAATGAAAACAGCATATACGTAAGTTGTTCCAAACACAGAAGCGTATGCACACAGGTTTCAGGTTATTAAAGTAGTGTATATCTTTTGAGTTGTGATCTAGCTGCTTCTGTTTATTGCTGTAGTGTTCTGGGTTCAGAATTTGGTGTGTAGTTACTAGTACTGTGATTTGGGTACAGCTGTCAAAGAAGTGTCTACTTGATTCAGTGCTAATTGGTGAAAAGAAGATTGTTTATGATTACTTGATGTTCATGGATCCAGTCTGAAAATTTATGAAACGTGGTCCCTGGAAGAGAGAGATGGTTGTAGCCTTCTGTAGGCCAGTACCTACGTACTAGTATCTTGGCTAGTGCAAGAGCTAAGGGGGTTGTAGCTCCCTTCCAGGATCACCTGGAGTATGAGACAGGGTTGTAGCTCTCTGCAAGTTGCAACCTGCATACTGGTAAAGGACTGCACCAGTACATTGTAAAAGGAAGTTTCTAATTAAAAGAAGATAGAGACAAATTGCAGCAGGTGGTTTTCACCCACATTCGATTTCCACCTTACATCTTGTGTTCTTGTGTGTGATTGTCTTCAGCTATCTTTTTCTGTTTCTGGTTACTGTTTATTTGATTCTAATACTCAGATTAATGATCAACATCTATAAGATAGATTAAATTATTAGTCTGCTTTGCATACGCAGGTTTCCTTCTTTATAGTCGCGTATATACACGGTTTTATCTAACTGAAGTAGCGTATATGATCTGGGTTTGAAAAATAAATAAGTGACTTGATAATACTGATTCACCCCCCCCTCTCAGTATTATTTCCAACATGTGCAGGGTGATCAAAGTCTGTAAAGAGGATCTGAAGCATCAATAAAAAGAATTATTCTAGACTTATCTATGTATGCTCTATTTTACTTCTGTTATAAATGCATATGATTATGTTAGGATGAATACTGGATTTAGGTTTTAATGTTGTATTGATGCGTGAATCCATATGTTTTGCTTTGTTATACGAATGCAAGTAAGAATATATATTTATGTGAAGATCATCTTAAATAATGTTAATGTTATCATATACTTAATCTAATATGGGTAAATATGGAAGTAAGAGTAGTTATAGAGGCACGTAAGTGTCTGATATGCCTATCTAGGGTACGCGAAGGACAATCGTAGACCTTCGTGGAGGTTTAGAGGATGACTAAGAGGAGTATTCAATAAGCCCTAAAAGGCTTATTGACCTGCGCAAAGGAAGGTTTAGGGTATAAAACGACATCACTACCATCTATGGGTGTGGAAAATTGGTTCTTGCATCCCCCCATACTACTTCGAGTGAGACTTCAGTCCGCGCCCTGTGGATTGATGCCGAAAGGGCAAGTAGTGTAGGGATTTTTCTTGGCTAATTAAAGTTGAACCTGGGTTAGGGCCCATCAAGCCAACAAGAGCTGAAAGAGGACTGCACCTGGAGGAACAAGTACTATGAAGGGATAACAACTGGTTCTGTTCATGATGGAACTGCTCAAAACATGTAATGTTAAAGAGGTTGGCTAATAAGACCACTCATCATAGATATTCCTCGGGCAAGGTTAAAACAATCAATGAAGGCGAATTATCAGCCAATGAGATGGTGACGTTGCAAAGGTAAAAAACAAGACTCATCTAGAAAAAATCAGTTGATAAAAATGGAAATCACAATATGTAAAGTGGGAATGGTTTCATTTTTACACAAGCTTGAAACAGAAGAAACTATGCTTGAGTATAATTGAAGATGGTTTCATTTTTTCACAAGCTTGAAACATGGCAAAAAACTATGCTTGGATTTGGTTTCATTTTTACACAAGCTTGAAACAAAAGATAAACTATGCTAGAGATAATTTTCTGTGTCTCTAGCATAATGACTAAATTCGAGGTACATGCCCCCCCAAGCTTCATTTCATTCACCTAAGTGGATAGAAAGAAGGTTCACTTATGAGATCAAGTGAAAGACTCGACTGGGATTTTACGAGATATAATCAAAGACTCGAATTGGAATGGATTTGTTTCATTTTTTAACGAGCTTCACACAGGAAAAGAACCATGCTCATGACACCTTGTTTCACTTTTTAACGAGATTGACATAGTAAAAGAACTATCCTCATATCCCTTGTTTCATTTTTTAAGGAGCTTGACACAAGACAAGGAACTCTGCTCCAGATCCCTTTGATCATAGACCAAAAGAGGTCATGGCTTCCAAGAGTTTCTTATCAGATGGGAGAACAACCCTCTAGAATGGATACATGTCTAGGGATCCAATTGAAAAATAGGGTTCTAATTTCCCCAGTACATGGTGTACTGCATCACCTACTAGATCATCAGTAGATGTGGGACAAGTAGCCACATAATTAACATGTGGCGGGGGTGATACTACGTTCACATCAGAACCATTTAGGGATGATGGTTGAGTGGGAGTTTATTCAAAACTAGCGAATGTAAGTTGATCAATGATCACAATGATTCCTTCATGTGGGACACACATCACTCGAAAGGGAGAAGAAACAAGAGCTCCCATGGCATAAACATAGTCACAGCCAAGGAGTAGATTAAAATATAAAGGGCCTTGGACAAACATCACATCTTTATATGGACATTCTTTCCTCCCAAAATTATAGGTAACTTAGAAAGGATCCCTAACAGTTGATTTGTTCCTATGTTAAAAGCTAACATATTTTGGGTGATGGGGACAAGCTAAGGAGAACCCAAAGTTTGCCAAGTAGTTGAGGATAGAATCATAACAGATGCACCCTCGTCTATAATTGTGCTAGGTATGGCCAAATGGTATGCATGTATTGTAATCTAGAAAGGCACATAAGACGGAAGATGATATCCTACCATTCGACTCCAATCAAAAGAAATGACTAAACTACTTAGAGGGGGTGTCATAGGAACATGAGATTTGACTTCTTGCTTGATGGGAACAAGAGAAATGCCCTCATGCACCTCAGGAACAAGAGGATTTACCTCCAGTTCATTTGAAATTGAAGAAACCAAAAGAACCTGAGCAATATGAGGTTCACTCTCTACCAAAAAGGTACATTTAACTCAAGGCAGGACCAAGTCTACCATTTTCTCAACCAATGGTTGGTCGAGAACGAACTCATAAGACTCACTTTCAGAGAGAGCGAGGTTGACAAAAGATGTATTTTGATTAGTTACTTTATCAACTAACAAAGGATTAGGGGAAAGCTTTTGACACCTAGTCGGAAGATGAGGTTGAGAAGTTGTAAGTTTTTCGAACTCTTTGGAAGCTTCATGCATAAGAGGACAAAGGTGAATGGGATGATTACCTTCACACAACTTATAGAGAAATTTGACTTCTCCCTTTTTCCGATGAGCTTTACTATCACTAGTTGAAGGTTTATCACCAGCATGATCACTAGAGAATGATGAAAAAGGTTGATGTGAACCTATGGACCACACTTTTAAGACCTTGGGAATACCAGGACAATTCCGAAGAAGGTGGTCACCCTTACATAACATGTAAGGGAATTTTACTTTCTGAGGCTGGTTGGAAGATTTTTCTTCATTAGTTGCATCGGTAACAATAGTTGTTTGGTTGCCCCCTTTCTTATTTTTCTTCTTCTTCTTCTTCTTCACCCTCTCCTTCTTCTTAGTTTCCGGGTTACTAGAATCCAGAGTTTCACCAGGAGAAGAGGAAGAATGAGGTGAAGAAGGGAAGGGGTCAACTTTAGGATCAACATGAGTTTGATGTTGTTCAAGTGGAGGAGAACTTGGTTGAAAATAATTTTGGACACTTGGAACCACCGAGCTCGAAAATAACCAAATTGGCAGACCAATGGTCAATGCAGGAAGGAACAACGTCACCATATAGGGAGCACCGGTATTTCCTAAAGAAGGAAAAAGACTAGGATTCCCATCAGAGGGGTTTCCTTAACTCGTAGACTCAGGAAAAGTTTCCATTGGTGTCAACCTAAGATCTACTAAGGATTATTTCCATAGGAAGGATGTTGTTCCGCAGTCAATTAATTTTAGAATTTGAAACAAAAACTTGGCCTTTTCATGTTTTAAGAGTCAAGAAAAGGAAGAAAAGGTGACTCTAGTCACTTTCATAAGTTTAGCGAACTTGACAGGACACGTGATTGATGATCTTTTCAGATTTAAGGAGTCATAAAAGATCGAAATGACTACCCAGGTGACTCTAGGAAAAAGGAGTACCAAGTAACCGTGAATTGCAATATACAACTCTGCAAATAAATTTACCATGGACTTGACACACATGCAGGCAATCTCCCTGAATGTTGTGTTCAGTGTATCACGTTTACAGGGCAGAAGACTCGGCATCCTATGGATAAATGTTTGCAACCTATGGGGGTCTCCCTTTATATACGTGACAGTATGGGGAGCAAGATTCCTTGCTAGCATTGTCTAATGCTAGAGTGAACGAGAACTACTAAGTTATAAAGACCCTGAAACACGTCTCTAGCCTAGACCACTAAGTATGAACGTTAATGTTTCAAATGCTCCCTAGATTAATTGATAGATTCTAAAGTTGATCTTGGAATTGTGTTTTAGTTTTAAGGCTTAACACAATGTCACCTGAATATCTAAGATGCAACTATATGAGAAAAATAAAACTTTCATTTCTATGAAAGCTTAACTTAACAATGGAAGAAATTTTAGTCAAAAAATTCATCAAACAAAATGCATCATGCAAAATGCCTTCCACTAAATTCCGTTTTCGTCTTCCAAATGAAAATTTTGAAAACAAAATCTAATCTTTCATTTCATTAAATGCAAAGCCAAAAGTAAAAACGGTTTTCCACTTTTCACTATCCTAAATGCAACTTTGTCGAAAGCAAAACAATTTTACTTTATGAAGAAGCACTTATGTGAATTATGCTTTTCTTTCCATTTTGAATGATTGGATGCACCTAATACAACCTTTAGCTTTCAATCATTGAAACATGTGATCTATTCTCAATGATGAATCTAAAAAAATAACTTCTCAATGCAACTAATCTAATGCATTTTCATGAAAAGTAAATTTTGAAATACAAGATAAAACAGATGCAAAAAAATGTTTTCAATGGTTTCTATAGAAACACTCAATCAATCATAAAAACAAACATCTCAATGACACCAACAAGCAGAAAACGATGACCAATGACTAGAAACCCTAGAATTCAGTCAGATTTCACTTCGAAGCCAACAAGACAAATTTTGCAAATTAATCAAGGTAATCAATCAAAACATTGACAAATTTAAGCATAAAGGATAGGAAAAGACCTTAGGGGACAAGACACACTATATTCTTAGGAAGAAACCTCAAAGATTCTCACATTCAAGGATCATCTCTACTTTATATACCCAAACCTATGATTATCACTACTTTGTATAGGTAAACCAGTGATGGCATCACTACTTTGTATAGCAAAAGTAATGATTTCAGCATTGTGGGGTTGTGTTATATTCTTTCCACGACTAGCCCACGTAGTTAATCGGGGGGTTAGAAGGGGGTAGGAGCCCCCCCTTCGTTGCGCCGATTGAGTAGCGGGGGGAGTCATAGGGGGTTTGAGGGGTGCAAGTAACCCCACTCTATGGGTTTTGGGGCAACGCCCTAGAAAATTTTGGTTTTGGACACTATGTTAGGTTGGGCGGACCTACCTAAGGTTTTGTGCATGATTTTTGCACATGGTTTTGGACGCGATGGTTTTCGGTCCATCGTTTTGGATGCGATGGTTTTTCGGTCCATGGTATTGGATGCTTCAGCATGTATAAATATGTATTGTAACATTGAAAGGAACATAATGAAAAATCAAGCTGGTAGTCCCGGTTTTGGGATCCAGGGAAATCTTGTGTATATGTGTTTTATGTGTTATGCTCTCACATTGTTTATTTTCTGTGTTTTAGAATTCGTATGCAGGTAATTTCTTTACGGGGTTAAAACCTACATTTGGTATCAGAGTTGTTTTGGCTTCAAGGGGATGCCTTTGTTGCTGAGGAGTTTTGCTCGGGCCTGTGGTAGACTCTATTCTGTGGGAGATATGTGGGATCGATTTTGGTGGTGAAAGAAGATGGTGAGCAATGGAAATATAGAGATCGATAAATTTAATGGTCAGAGTTTTGAGTTGTGGAAACTCAAGATGCAGGATTTGTTGGAGGATAAAGATCAGTGGATCATGGTAGATCAGAGTACTAAACCAAAAGGATTTCCCGATGAAGAATGGAAGAAGTTGGATCAGAAGGCAAAGAGCACAATACGATTGTGTGTATCAAATTCAATATTGTTGAATCTATCAGGGGAAGCTATGGCGAAGGATTTGTGGGACAAGTTATGGACTTTGTACCAATCTAAGTCTCTAGTGAATAAACTGTTCCTATGGAAAAAGTTGTATAACCTGAGGATGAAAGATGGAGACTTGGTGACAGAGCATCTGAAATCATTTAATATTATGGTAATTCAGTTATTATCAGTTGATATTAAAATTTCAGATGAAGATAAGTGCATCAGTTTGTTGTGTTCCCTACCAGATTCGTGGGATAGTCTGGTTATTGCAATAGGTAGCAATGAAACTACCTTGCAGTTTAATGAAATAGTCATCTCCTTGCTGACGGAGGAGATGAGACGGAAAAATATGGAGAGCCAAAATGGTGATGCCTTGTCTATACAAGGATAGTCCTCGAATAGAAACAAAAATAATTCATTGAGTGGCAAATCTAAATCTAGAGGGAGATCTAAATATCCAGGAAAACCTATAAAGGTGGTGTGCTGGAAATGTGGAAAGGAAGGGCACTACAAAAGGGACTACAAATCTAAAGCTCCTGACAAAGGAAAGGGATTTGATGATGGTCCTTCTGCAGAGGTGAAAACCACCTCAGATGAAGGTGGGGATGTGTACTTGGATTCTTCAAGTACACATGTAGATCATGAGGCATGGTTGATTGACTCAGGTGCATCCTTTCACTTCACTCCCAACAGAGAGTGGTTCTGCGAGTATGAGAAATACGATGGTGGTGATGTCTTCTTAGGGGATTATAGGAAGGCTAGAATCATTGGTCGTGGAAAATTAAAGTTGAAGTTACAAGGTGGAAGGGTTAGAACACTTCCAGGTGTTCTGCATATTCCTACATTGGCCAGAAATCTGATTTCTGTAAGCAAGCTGGATGATGCAGGTGTAAAAACAGTGTTCAAGAAGGATACC
>APFE030449130.1:42397-68217 GCA_000404065.3 Pinus taeda | reverse complement strand
ATGGATATATTTCCTTAAGAAGAAATCTAAAGTCTTTGATAGGTTTAAAGAATTTAAGGCTCTGGTGGAAAACCAGATAGAGAAGAAGATAAAGGTGTTGAGGTTAGATAACGATGGAGAGCTTTGAAGCAAGGAATTTGAAGAATTCTGTAAGAAGTGTGGTATAGCATGGAAAAAGCCTACTCCATACACACCTTGGCAAAATGGAGTTGCAGAAAGAATGAACAAGACGTTGATGGAAAGGGAAAGAAGCATGCTCAGTGGTGTCGGGTTAGGACAGGAATTCTGGGAAGAGGCGATGGAGACAACATGTTACCTGGTCAACAGATTACCTTCATCAGCGTCGGAGGATAAGACTCCACAAGAGGTACGGACTGGTAAGAAACCCTCTCTTTCACACTTGAGGGTTTTTGGATGTGATGCATACGTACATGTTCCAAAGGAGAAAATAACCAAGTTGGATAGTAAATCTGAAAAGTGCATCTTTATTGGGTATAAGGATGGTTTAAAGGGTTATAAACTTTGGAACCCAATAACAAAGAAAGTTGTGTACAATTGAGATGTGGTGTTCAAACAGGTAAAAGATGTTATTAAACATGAAGTCCAACCAAAGGAACCTGACAAGATAAAGTTTGAGCTAAAGGAAGAAGAATCAGACTCTACAGCAGAGGAGGAATCAGAAGATGAAGAGCCACAAACTTTGGGTGTGAGAAGATCAGTTTGAGAAAGAAGGTAGCCAGAAAGGTATAGTCCATCTGCATCTTGTTCAAATTTTGCCTTATCTATTAGTGATGATGATCCCAGCACTGTGAACGAAGCAGTAGATTCAGAGGATGGAAAAATCTGGAAAGAGGCCATGGTTGATGAAACGGCATATTTGCACAAAAATGAGGCTTGGGATCTGGTGGAGTTGTTGGCTGGAAGGAAACCCATTAGCAGCAAATGGGTGTTCAAGAAGAAGACAAATGCAGAAGGAAAGGTGGAGAAATACAAAGCTCGGTTGGTAGCAAAAGGTTATTCCTAGGTGTTGCGAATTGATTTTGGTGATATTTTTTCTCCTGTTGCCAAGGTAGCCTCTATTAGATTACTTTTATCTATTGTTGTTGCTTTTGATTTTGAGGTAGAACATATGGATGTTAAGACAACATTTCTTCACAGGGATCTGGAAGAGGAGATCTACATGAAGCAACCTGAAGGCTTTGCGGTGAAGGGTAATAAAGAATTGGTATGCAACTTAAAGAAGTCTTTGTATGGGTCAAAACAATCACCAAGGATGTGGTATCAGAAATTTGATACATTTATATGGGGACTTGGCTTCAAAAGAAGAAAATCAGATCATTGTGTGTATTTTAAATTAATTGGTGACCGTGTTATTTATCTGGTCTTGTAAATGGATGATATGTTGTTGTTTGGAAATGACAAAGAAATTGTCTAGGATTTGAAGACCCAATTGTCCTCCAAATTCAACATGAAAGATCTTGGTGCTGCAAACTATATTTTGGGCATGGAAATCAAAAGAGATCGAGCAAAGAGGAAGCTCTTTTTAAACTAGAGGAAGTATGTTGAGACAATATTGTAGAGGTTTAATATGCAGGATAGTAAACCAGTGGAGGTTCTTATTCATGTAGGTGTAAAGTTATCTGTTAAATAGTGTCCCAAGACACAAGAAGAGGAAGAGGATAGGTCTCGTGTTCCATATGCATGTGCAGTCAGTAGTCTAATATATGCAATGGTTTGTACTAGACCAAACATTGAACATGCAGTGGGAGTATTGAGAAAGTTTATGTCAAAACTAGGGAAGGAGCACTGGACAGCAATGAACCAAGTTTTTAGGTATTTGCATGGCACTAGTGATTACGGTTTGTGCTAGCAAGGAAGACCAGGATTAGACAAAGTTTTGGATATTCGTGGCTTTGTTGATGTAGACTGGGCTGGAGATCTAGATTAGAGAAGATATACAAGTGGGTATGTGTTTAACCTATTTGGAGATGCAGTCAATTGGATGAGTAAGAAACAATCTGTAGTGGCACTATCAACTACAGAGGCAAAATAGATGGCAGTCACTCATGCAAAAAAGGAAGAAGTTTGGTTGCAGAGATTGTGTTCAAGTATGGGGTTAGTATAGGGAGCTATAAGGATAGACTGTGACAGCCAAAGTGCAATTTTCTTAGCAAAGAACCCTAAATATCATTCAAAGACAAAGCACATTAATGTTCAATATCACTTTGTGAGGGATATGATAGAAGACAAAAAGGTGTTGCTGGTAACGGTGGACACTTTAAAGACTATTGCAAATGCATTGACAAAATCTATAAGCTCTGAGAAGTTCTCTTGGTATAGAGAAACAATGGGCATTGCAGGGCTGGATAAATGACTAAGCTCTCTTATGGCCCCCTGTGGAAAGAAAACAAGAAGTGGGAGAATGTTGGGTTCTATTATATTATTTCCATGACTAGCCCACATAGTTAAATGGGGGGTTAGAAGGGGGGTGGAGCCCCCCCTTTGTTGTGCCGATTGCATAGCAGGGGCTAGACCTACCTATGGTTTTGTGCATGATTTTCACACATGGTTTTGGACGTGATGCTTTTCGATCCATGGTTTTGGACGTGATGTTTTTTCGGTCCATGGTATTGGATATTTCAGCATGTATAAATATGTATTGTAACATTGAAAGGAACATAATGAAAAATCAAGCTGGTAGTCCCGATTTTGGGATCCAGGGGAAAATATTTGTGTATATGTGTTTTATGTGTTATGCTCTCGCATTGTTTATTTTTTGTGTTTTATAATTAACATGCAGGTAATTTCTGTACGGGGTTAAAACCTACCATGACCAAAAAATGAAGAATTTTTTTTTTCATCACGACTGTAAAGGTAAAAACTGTGATCATCATGACTGTAAAGGTAAAAACTGCGATGCCATCGTGACTATAAAGGTAAAAACTGTGATGCCATAGCGACTGTAAAGGGTAAACCCATGATGGGCTAGGAATATGAGAAAAAACTAAAAATATTCCAAGAAACAATTTAGACTTAGCACTCTAAGGTAGTAATCAGTGATGGTATAAACCCAGACTGATGCAGACAAGCTGAAAAATCGATGGTTGGTCAAACTAGTCAAAATATCAGGGTGAAGGATTGGATGGAAAGGATCATAGGCTCCCCAGCAGAGTTGCCATTTTATTGACAAGTTTAATCCTCTCTATGACAAAGACGATCAATCTAGCCCAATGCGTTGGTCTAGCAATTGAAGTGACAATCAACTAGACATCTTCCTAGATTATAATTGAAAAGTAGAACAAGAGATAACCTACCTCTTTCTGATGCTATTCGATTTCCTTTGTTGAGAGCCTCGAACCGCTTATGTCACGAACTTGTTCCTACTTCTCTCAGTGCTTATGTACCTGCACAAGTGATCAAGAGACATCAAAGCATGCCAAAACCAATATCAAATCCAATAATAACCTACTTAGCTTATCAAGGAATGTCAAGCTAACACATACATGAACATATATATTTTGGGAAGATGAACTAGTAGTTGTATATTATTTAAGGAATAAAGGGAAGCTTACAACCATAGCCTTGATGTTGAAAGTCTCTTCTTGAGTGGTAATCCAAGTCCAAGCCAAGAAACTCTCCAAACACTCCTTTTCCAAGTCTAATGAAGAGCCTCTAAGCACAAGCTCAGCATAGGGGTGAAAATGGACATAGACCAACCCAGCCTCTAACCTAACCAACCATTTTTGAATGGGAGAGGATGAATTTATAGACTGGGAGATGGAGTTAGGACTTCTCCAAAGATAGGATTAGGCCCAAATCTCAAGGAGGTAGCTCATAGGGATAAGACAAAGAGGTCAATATGGAAGGATTCGACCTCATCCATGTGAAACTGTTGGGTTGTGTTATATTCTTTCCACATAGTTAACAGAGGGTTTGAGGGGTACCCATAACCCCACTTTATGGGGTTCGGGGCAGCGCCCCGGAAAATTTTTGTTTTGGACCCTATGTTAGGTTGGGCAAACCCACCTATGATTTTGTGCATGATTTTCGCACATGTTTTTTGGACGCGATGATTTTCGGTCCATTGTATTGGACGCGATGGTTTTCGGTCCATGGTATTAGACGCGATGGTTTTCAGCCCATGGTATTGGATGCTTCGGCATGTATAAATATGTATTGTAACATTGAAAGGAACATAATGAAAAATCAAGCTGGTAGTCCCGGTTTTGGGATCCAATGGGAAATCTCTGTTTTATGTGTTATGCTTGTTAGGTTCCTATACCAATAGGTTTCATCTTTCATGATTGACAGTGGAAGGGCTAAATATGTTCATCATTGCAGGTTGCAAAGGTTCCATATTTTGTATACATGCTACAAAAACTAAAAAATGGAAAGAGGGTATGCCTTAAAAGAATAATCAAAAGGCAAGAAAATCAAGTGGTCAAGAGAAAAGTGAAAATGAACCCCAAGCTAAAGACCAGGAAGGTGGCCAGTCAAAATGCCACTACTATCTTTTGAGCAGTATCATGCTCTGCAAATACTGTTGCTAATCACACTTAATGGGTGGCCCAACAATCTAAACTGGACAATGCCATGGTTAAATTTCTTGCTGCAGAATAGAGAATGTTCCTTGACCAAACAGCTCAAGCTTGGCAGATGACTAGCTAGGTAGAGAAATATAGGTGCCCAACTACTTAATCTGAGGCCTTGGAAGAAATAAGGGTAGGTTTTAGATAGGAGGGAAGTCAAAAGAAAAAGAGGCCAATCAGGGTCTGCTAATTCAAGTGCACCCACCTTTGAAGAAAATATGTTAGGATTACTAGGATGGGTAAGTAGTGCAAGGTTGCAGAAATAGAGAGCCATCACCAATTGGCTTATTAAGTGCAAAAACTTATGCCACTCAGGGTATTAGCATCAAAATCAAAAAGTGGAGGACAAGCATTGGAAGCATGTCTAATTTCCCCTATTTTTCCCCAAAACTTCATTTTACTAACACCCCCAAGGACCTTGAGATCTGCTCAGGTGTCCAGTTCCACTTCATTACATCACAAACTACTTGGTCAATCCATGAAGTGCAAACATGAAAAGAAGCCACATTTTTTGTGTAAAACATCTTTTTCATCATTTCGTTTATCCTCAAAAATCCTAAGTTAAGTTTTACCTATTAGAACTTGGCTTTACCCCTTCATTCACCTCACAAAACCATATTAACCACTAATATATTATTTAGCTCCGTAACTCCCCCCTTTTTTTCCTAATTCTATTAGAATCTATGAAAATTTCCCAAAAAATATCTATAAATACCCTCCCCCTAGCACTATAGCTATACACCCTTCTCTGGGAAATATCAACCTATCTGGGGTTGGTATTAGCCCCTTTCCCCCTAAAAAACCATAGCTTATTTCAAAAAGCTATCGTTAAAACCCAAAAATCTGCCTCCCCACCCTCATTTACCCATGTCCCCCTTTCTTCCCCCCTAAACCCGTTTTATTATAAGGTTTTAAATAAAAAACATTTAATAAAATGTGCGTTTTACCCAAAAAAACCCATAACCTAAAGTTTCTACCCCCCCCCCCCGCGCCCGATTTAATTAAAATCAAATTAAATATTAGGTGGGCCCCCTGTGTATTAACACAACATCACATCTGCTCTACCGCCCACCGCACGATCTTCCGTCACGCCCATCCAATGGTGGGCGGTCAATCTTGCACTGAACCTGCCCCACCTTTTGCATCCGGGGGATGGGCAGTATTGCTGTCGTACCCCTGCCACGTGTCAGGCGCCTGCAGCGTTCGCTGCCCCCCCCCCCCTCCAAACCGCTTACCGCCCTAGGCCCCTCCAGGGAAACCGCTTACCGCCTTCCCCCCGCGATGACGTCATGCCCCCGTCAGCGCGATGTCACCCCTCCTTGCCGACCACCCTGTTGCACCCGGCTACCATGTCACCTTGTCCACCCTGCCACCGTGTCACTACCACCTGGGCACCCCACGTCAGCTGCCACGTCACCTATCTGTACCCGGGCCCATGATGACGTTAGCATGGCGTCATCACAAAAAGGCGCCAATATTCCAAAAATGCATAAAAAGGCATGAATTAACCGTTATTTCACATTGTTTTTTATGATTTCTGGAGCTCCTCTGCATGCGAAATTCAACCTACAACAGTCAAAAATCAAAATCTACCCGCCAAAGTTTCTACCGCCTCCATTATCAACACAAGTACGTGCAATTCCTGCAATTCGACCGGTGCAAACGCCTCCTACGCCATTAAAACCAGGTATTTGCCGTAGGCATCCTCTGTACCCACTGTTCTCCTTTGCTATCCTTACTTCCTGCATAAAGGACTCAGTCAAAAGCCCCACATTGTTAAATTCACCACTAAAATCTACTTAAAAAGCCACTGAAACCCCTGCACGACAAAAATCTTGAAAAAACCCGTGCCCCTCTGTAAAATTCACCATTTTTCCACAAAAAGCAATTAAAGAAGTCGAGCTATCAGCTAGAAAACTAAATTAACAGTTCCCTCACCCCTGCTAAAGGAATTCTCTGCAGGTAACCAGCTAATTAGCTCAAACACACTCTGGTTCCTCAAAACAGAGTGCATCACAGATTCATTAAGCCTGTAACAGCCTCCTTGCACTGCCAAACTGCTCACTGCAAACAGAGATCAGTAGGCCATTCCTCAGCATTCACATCAAGCCCGAAATACAGTAAGCATCCAGCTAAAACCAGACAATGACCACTCCAGCTGCTCTGGATGTAGTTCCTATAAATCCACCTAACAGAGAACTAGAAGCTATGCCACTGGTGGATAGTGATGCCCTCATTACAGAGTTTGTGGCAGAGAGAAGTCACTTGCAAACATATTGCTAGCTAAGAAACAGTCAATTGGACAATAGTGACCTATATGGCATTTGGGAATCTAATATGCCCACCTACTTCTTTCCTTCTGTGAACATCTTCCCTGAAGTCATCCACCTCTGTGCAGAAAATTATGACTAGAAACTCAGGGCTGTGAAGTCTCCATCTGGGAGCATCGCCTTTTATATAACTCCAGATTCCATCAACCAGATGCTGAACTAAAAGCAGACCCAGTTGCTATACCCCTTCTCCATGAACTACTTGCTAGATGAGGGCTCCAAACTCTCTAGCACAGACATTGCTGCAATAGCCAGGAAATTCATGAAGGCAGACTGCCAACCTTCTGGGCCACCTCCTTTTTCCTATGCAGATTTCAATGAGGTTGGCAAGCTGCTAGTAGACATGCTAACCTCTGTGCTGGGGTTCACTACAAATAAGCATGTTGATCTAATTGTGCTGGTCATGCTCTCAGCATATAGCCTTGTGAAGCCCCCTACTATGAAATACAATTATGCCAAATACATTGCCAATAAGATACATGATCAATTGACAAGACTAAAGAGGGAGGAAATATTCAAATATTCCTCATACATCTATCACCTATTCTTGTACTACCAAACAGATTGCTTCCAGTGCTCAATCAAGAAGCTAGACTCACAGGGTGAGAGGAGGTCTGTGATCTTCTGGTCTTCAGTCTTCCACCAAGTCCAGAATTCCCCCTACTCATACTGTGAATTCATTGATCAGTTTGTGTATCCAGTCACATGCCTCTTAAAGAGGACCCCTCCTATCAGATTGTCCAAGGATATGCAGAAAATCTTGCAGCTATCCAGGAGTTACAAGATAGGTGATTGGTACTTGTACCAAAATCACACAGTCATCAGAATCTATGGTTGTAAGCTCTGTCCCTACAGGCTCCCAAAATATGTGCCCATGAGGCTATTTTCCCTGGAATACTACAGACAGCTTATAAACTCTGATCTGACACACTTTCACAGTGCCAAGAAGAAAGCCAACCTAAAGTTCAGAGACCACCTAGGCCATTTGTCATGAACAAGAAAGATGGTTGGCAAGAAGCTGATCAAATACTAGGGCAACAGCTCAAACTCAAAAGAAGCTTCTAGTGGGTCCCTTATGACCCTGAAGGTTTCATCAGTGCGAGGAGGGTCAAATATAGGTTGCTAGCCTATAAGCATTGCCCATACTCACAAATACAACACTTTGCTAACCAAGATGAATGGGTACCTGACTCAATAGTAGAGGAATTGACTTAGGAAGAAAAAATGGAGCAGACTGTAAAGGACTTGGAAAAAACTCTTGACTTAGATTCTTTTCAATAGGTCTTGTTGAAACAACCAGTCCAAGCAAGAGAAGGCACTTCTACTGCTCCAGCTGTACAAGACACCCAGCAAGCTCCAGCAACAACAACTACAGCAAAGGGAAAGGAGAAGATGGATGAACAGCAAGAGGTAGAGACAGGGCAGCCCAGCACATCAAAGGATCATCAATCAGAGCAAGCCCCTCCACAGCAAACTGAACAACCTCAAAACCCAGTTTTGCAGACTCCTCTCAATGATGAGAGAGGAAAAAAGAGAGACAGAGAGGAGGTCACACCTCCAACAGGGTCATCACAGCAACCATAGGCCAAGAGGCCAAGGATAGACCCTGAAACAGAAGAAGGAGACATAAGTGAAGAACGGGCAGAAAGCCACAACAGAGAAAGGTAAACAAGCCAGCAGACTACCACTAGCTCATTTCAGCTAGAACAGGCCCAGCAACATACCACAGAGGTGTCTTCCTCAAGACAACAGGGCAAGAAACCAGCTGCAGTCAAAGAAGGCTTCATAGAGATCAAGGCACAGAATGAATTGGTGAGAGTGCAGCTCTATGAGCAATTCCTGAAGACAACTCCAGCCAAACAACAAAGGCTGAAGGCTGCCTATGATCTGAAGGAAGAAAAGATGATCTTCACCCATCTGAAGCCTAAAGTCCCACATCCAAAGACCCCAGCAGATTACTACAGAACAAATCTGGAGGTCTTTTCCAAAGACATACACCCCATGGATCAGATTGAGCTACACAAACAGACCGGGGAAATGGTGTATGCAACACTTGCTGACAGGGCAATGCTAGCCCATCAGCTAAAGGAAGCCCTGAAGAACACAAACAAGCAGCTTGATTTTGAAAGATTGTCTTCCTCTGCAAAGGACAATATAATAAAGACTCTGGAGGACATAATAGTTGATTTGGGACATGACCCAAAGGATCCAAAGGGTGTTAGAGCCCTTATGAAGAAGAAAGAGGATGACATTGCTACACTAAGGAGGCAGGCAAAATTGCCTCCTACCATTCACCCTCAAACAACAGAACTTGCACAAGAAAAGCAAGTAGATGATGCTATGGAGCTGCTCCTGGTTATGAACCAAAGAATCTTACAAATGGAGGCAGAATTAGAGAAAGCACTGCAGGATAAGCAAGGGGAATCAGCCTCCCAACCCCCTCAAACATCAACAAATCTCGAACTTGCCCCTCCAACACAAGCAGCAACAGCCCCTCTTGCTATTCCAGCACCTACGATAGCTACATCAGCAACAGGAGCAACAGTAGAAGCAACAGCAGCAGGAGAATCCAGCATGGGCATGGAGGAGTTGATGAAAGCTGTTAAGGAGCTTGAAACTCAAGTCAATGAAATAAATGTTGCAAGGAAAAACTGGCCAAGCTGGAGACCAGTTATGACAAATCAAAGATGACAGTGGCAGAAAAACAAAGAGAAATAAAGGCCTTGGAGGCCAAAGTGAAAACTCTGGAAAAAGAATTGCTGCTAGGTAAAACCCTAGCAGCAATAAAGAAGATTATTTGGGCCAAAATTGGCCAATCTATACAGGACCAATGGAGGTCCATTCAGGCAATTTTTGAGCAGTTTGAGCTGATAGATGTGGCTCATGTGGAAATACAGAGAGCCAGGACAGCCCTGGGAATAATGCCCGAGCAGGCCACCAGAATGATTCATTTCCTCAATAACCGCACTAGAGAGGAAATGGCGGCTCTAGAAATAAGCAGCAGAACAGATACAATCCTCACAGCCAAAAAGGTACTGACCTTGAGGAATTTTACTCAAACTTTGGAGAGGAAATGTCAGGAGATGAAGGCAGAGATAGATGAATTTAGAGCAAAAATGACTATACTACAGGACAAAAGACTGCCAAGCCTAGTGACTGGCACAAGACAACTGTTGTCATATAATCAGTATATGACAAGGATCAACAATTATGTTGAAAACCATATCACAGCATCCAGCAGCTCCATAGAAGAAGCAGGGCCTCCCTCCGGGCAATCCCTCTATGACAAGCTGGAAAATCTGTTCTTTATTGAACATGAAATAAATCATCTGTTTGAGGTGCCTCCAAATTTCTACAGACATACAGAGGCAGATGAAACACTAGTAAAAATGAAGAGGCATCAACTACCTCCAGCTGATTGGTGGCAAGCAATGCTGGAAATTTTGCCCAGATAATTCCACTTTGGTTTTGCCTTTTTTGAGAAAAATCAAAATTTACAGGTCAGCAGGTAGATCAGCACACAGGTACAGTAAGCAGCCGTACAAATGACTCAGCAATGCACCCAGACAACACGCTCAATTAAAGCAAAGTTAAAGGCACAGCTGCAGCCCACTTTCCAGAGCCATAAAGTCAAAAGTTGTTTGACAAAAGATAGCAGCTATCTTAGCATTAAATTCTATATTCATGTTTTCATTTACTTTTTGTAAGAGAGTTGGTGGTGCAATTTATTGCACAATAACTCTCTACTGAGATATTTTGTACCCTATTTTGTATATATATCCCCTCAAATAACACATTGAGGGTCGGTTATAGTGTAATTCTTTCTGGAGAGCTCTATTGTATTCTAGAGACATTTTTGATAATACAAATTGCTGATGGAGATTTATGGTTCTCACTATGTCTGAAGATGGATATGAAAAGCTCTGTTTAGTTGCAGAATTCCTGTGTCATTTGTTGAATCAGTCAGTTTCTCTTAACTGTGTATGTGTTTTCTGTGTATTCCATAACTCTTATGTTTTCATAATCTTAGTAAGTAGAGAAAAAGAATAGCCTACGATTTGTTTCAAACACCCTATGCTCAATCTCTATTTCTAAATATGTTTTCTTCTGGATCAGCCATAGATATGAATTCTTCATTGCTCATGTCTGAACTAATCCTGTCATGGTGAATATTGTTTAAGAATTCTTAACTGCACTTAAGCAATACCTTCATGTTTCTTCATTTAGCATAGTGAAAGATTCTTAACTGCCTTTCACTCACTAATTCCATAATTTCATTAAAAAATCTGGTAAATTGTTTCACATATGTCTAACTTGCTCTGCAGCAATACTCTGTCTTCAAAATCCACTTTTAGTAGCACAAATACCTCAACTCCATTGCCCAATGGAACAAACAGTCCTATGATCTGTATCTCAGTTCTATCTAAATTCACCAACCCACCATATTCAAACAAACAGTATACCATAGCTAGCCTAAAACATTCATCAACAAAGCTAAACTATAAAGAGAGAGCCCTCTCTGGTTGCAGGTAGGCTAGAACCTGTAGCTAAAAGATTGGTCAGTGGTTACCTCGGCCGTATTCCCTTTAGGAAGCAGGGAACAACCTGAGTGATAACACGCGGTACTAAGAGGAAGGCGCAGATTTGGATTCGCCCATTCTTGGGCACGGTTGCACGGAAGTGACTCGCTTTGTCTCAGTTGTGGGTGAATGTGCAGGTAGGAGCGCCCGTGGTTGGGTGAATGTGTGCACAGGTGTATGGCACCCGATGGATGGTTGTGGCGTGCACAGGTGTGGCGCCTAGTTTGTGTGAAGTTTTGTGCGACGACTTGGCACGGGTGTCTTGGTGACTCGAGTTAGCGCCCTCCCGTTGTGCAAGTGTGCACGGTGACTTGGTGAAGTGTTGAGATTGTGGATGGAGGTGTGTCTCGGTTGGAGGCACCCGTGTGTAGTGACTTGGAGGTGCACCCGAGTTGGGCAAACAACACGATCGTGCGACAAGGTGAACGAAGCATTGGTGAGTCGTGTGGCGATCGTGCGGAGGTGCCGACGAGCTAGGCAACCGAGTTTTTCCTTGGATTGTAAAATTGGCTAAGTATAAAACTTGGGCTTACCAAGTATACTTGTAAAAGCTTGTAAAAACTGTTGTATAATATAATGTTGGGCAGACTCATTGTTCACGGAGTTGCCCCTCCCTTTATAATGTGCAATTGTGTTTATTGTTTATAATTGTTGTTGATAATGAATGTGTATGGGTGTTCAACAGTATAAAGGATAAAGAAATAATACTTGGTTGAGAAACATAAACTAAGTAGGAGTAAATGGTTAGGCGTAGTTCACAAACATAAGTATTGGTGAAAAGAAAGTGTTCGGTGGTGCTGCACCTCGCCAAGAGCGGTTGAGAGACTACCGTTAGGCTTGAGGGCGTGACAAGTGGTATTAGAGCTGGTGAAGTGTAGAGGAAATTTGCGGATGAAGCTGATCCCACTGCACTATCGTGACAGGTGGTATCAGAGCTCGGTGCCGTGGAGTTGGTGCTGGTGTTGAGTTGAAGCTGATACACACCTGCACTATCATGACATTTGGTATTAGAGCTAGTGAAGTGCAGAGGATATTTGTGGGCGAAGCTGATCCGACTACACTATCTTGACAGTTGGTATCAAAGCTCGATTGGAGCTGGTGCTAGAGCACGGTTTCTCATGAAGAAGTGACAGTAGTGACAGGTACTTGCAGGTGAAAGAGGTTGGTGAACACTTCCTGATAAGTGTTGCATCAAAGACTTGGGTTGCAGGCATCTTGGTGCAGCTGTTGTATGGTCGAAACTAGATAGAAAAGAAGGATGCTGTTAGAAATGGCTGAATCTCAGGCTGGGTCTAGTCACAGTGCAAAGGACACTACTATTGGGTTCATTGAGAAAGTGTTGGAGAAGATGGAGGACATGGAAGTCTTCTGGACTGAGAAGTTGGAATTGTTCGAAAAAGAGCAAGAGGTCAATTTGAAGATGAAGGAAGATCTCGAGGAACTCCGAACTCAACACGAGTACACTGATCTTATGTGTACACAACTTGAAGTAAGGGTCAAGGAGGTTGAAGAAGCAAGGGACCAGGTTCTTGCAGGGATCGTGGACTTGAAGAAATATCTTGACGAAGCCATAGATGAGATCGCGGTGTTGAAGAAGGTCGTGAGGCATAACTCAGGTGGAGGAGTGCCTCATGTGAAAGTCAAGGAATCAGAATCTTACGATGGTACAAGGAGTGCGAAGACTCTTGGCAACTTTTTATGGGACATGGAGCAATACTTGGAACGATTGGGTCTATCTGATGATGAGACGAAGGTCAAGGTAACTGCTCAGTTCTTGACAAAGGAAGCTAAGATGTGGTGGTGAAGGCGGATGGATCAGATTGCCAATGGCAGTGCTGGTGACATTACTTCATGGGATGAGATGAAGGGAGCTTTGCAAGCCCATTTCAGTTCTCAAGATGAAACGTGGGAAGCAACGATGAAGATAAAATTCATAAAGCATACAAGGAACCTTCAGACATATCAGCAGGAGTTTGCAAGTGCGGTCCTAGAACTTCCTGACATGGTGGAGAGGGACAAGGTGTTCAATTTCATTATTGGGTTGAAGCCTTGGCCGCGCAATGAAGTGAAGAGACAGAGGATTAGAACACTTGAAGAAGCTTTTACTGCTGTGGACAGGTTGGTGCAGCATTATGATGAGACTTCTGATGATAGGAAGAAGAAGTCTGACAAGCCGAAAGATAAGAAGAAAGAGGATGCTTCGAAATCGGATGATAGTTCGAAGACGAAGAAAGCCTTGAAGTATTGGATATGTGCGGAACCACATACGGTGAAGAATTGTCCTTCTAGACCGAAAGTGGCTGCTATTTCACAATCTAATGCGAAGAATGAAGAAGTTTCTATAAAGATGATGCAGATACTTGGTGCTGCTACTGCTACAGAGGTGATCTCTCGGAGGGATCCTGAGAGGAATAAGTTGGCGTATGTTCGGATGAAGGTTGGAGATGTTGATGTACTCACTATGGTGGATAGTGGGGCTTCTCGCAACTTCATGGGGGAAGATACTGCAAGAAGGATTGGGCTGAAATTTGTTCCGGTAAAGGCACAGATGAAGACAGTGAATTCTCCTCCGGATGAAGTTCTTGGTGTAGCTGAAAAGGTGGACACAACACTTGGTGAGTGGACACGGAAGGTTGACTTCACTATAGTGCGGATAGATGACTATAAGGTTGTGCTGGGAATGGAATTCATGAAACAATTTGATGCTATGATTGTTCCACATTTGAAGAAGCTATATGTTTACGATGGAAGGGAGGATATTGTACCCATTGGTGTGCCTACCATTTGAGTGACAAGGCCTGATTGTAAGTTGGCAGTGATGCAAATGGAGGATGAGAAGCCGATGGAAGATATGAGTAAGCAGTTTTCCATGGTTAAGACAAAGCTTACCGAGCAGTCATTGGTCATCAAGGCTCTTTCAGATAGTATCTTGGATTTATCAAGAAGGCTAAAAGAGGTCGAGGATGATGATGATGATAATGATGAGACATATGTGAGGCCGAATGTCCAAGAGGAGGATCGGGTCACTTATCTACAGAGGATGGAGATTGAGGATCTTGACAGATGGATTGAGATGATTAGTGAGGGTGAGCCTTCAGGCTCTACTCCCTCCACATCTTCTTAGATGGACAAGAAGATGGGGCTCATTGTTAGCTGCTCATGGCAGTAAGTCCTTAAAACAAGTTGAGCAGGGATGGCTTGGCATCAAGCATCATGACATGTTGCAGATGGGATGGAGTTTCCATGGACTTGAGCATGGTGGTGAGATTCTTGGTGAGTTCGAGATGTGGTAGAATCCAAGATAGACTGGTGAATGCATAAGGATGTGCACTCTCATGGCTTGAGCATGACAGTTGGATTAGCTACCCAACTAGTTTAGACATGGGGTCCGGAAGTGAACGAAGAGATGTTGGCATCAGGTAGACTAGGAGGACAGCTCACAAGATGAGGACGACACATGGTGGAGATGGTAGTTCTACATATGTTGCAGGGATGTTTGCAGTATGTGGAGGAGTTGACATCATGGATCGAGGATGAGACAGACATTGTTGATGATCTTGGTGGATGACTACTAGGATGGTATGTTGTCGAGGACAACAATGATTTCAGGTGGAGGAGGATGTAACGACCTACAGTTCCTGGGCACACGGGTGAACGAGCGTGCGCACGGGTTAGGCTTCAACGAGCGATGGACGAGCTGAATGGACTGCGGTTACGGGATGTGAGCTCTTCCTGTAGTGCAATGATACTTATGCGCACAAGGGAAGGGAGAGCGAGCTTGTTTATAGGCGTGGTAGCATGTGCGAACATGTATGGAGGCCGACCTTTGAACGTGGGCAAAGCGGACGGTGCGTTGAAGCTTTTGCGATGGCATTGGGGCATTGGGCGAGTCAGCTGGGTAGCCAGACTTCGTCGTACGCATGTGTATATATTGGATGAGCGTGGAGCTCATTCCACCATCAATCACTCGCTCATCTTCTTTGCTCTAAGGGAGAAAGGTGCAGATTTAGTGTGCAGTACTAAGAGGAAGGTGCAAATTTGGATGTGCCCATTCTTAGGCACAGTTGCACGGAGGTTACTCGCTTTGTCTCGGTTGTGGGTGAAGGTGCGGGCAGGAGCACCCGGTGGTTGGGTGAAGGCGTGCACGGGTGTGTGGCGCCCGACAGACAGTTGTGGCATGCACGGGTGTGGTGTCTGGTTTGTGCGAAGATTTGTGCGACAACTTGGCACGGGTGTCTTGGTGACTTGGGCGAGTGCCCGCCCGTCATGCAAGTGTCCATGGTGACTTGGTGAAGTGTTGAGATTGTGGACGGAGGTGTGTCTCGGTTGGAGGCTCCTGTGTGTGGCAACTTAGAGGTGCGCCCGAGTTGGGCAAACAACACGATCGTGAGACAAGGTGAACGAAGCGTTAGTGAGTCGTGCCGCGACCGTGCAGAGGTGCCGACGAGCTAGGCAACCATGTTTTGCCTTGGATTGTAAAATTGGCTAAGTATGAAACTTGGGCTTACAAAGTATACTTGTAAAATCTTGTAAAAACTGTTGTATAATATATTGTTGGGCATACTCATTGTTCAGGGAGTTGCCCCTCCCTTTATACTGTGAAATTGTGTTCATTGTTTATAATTATTGTTGATAATGAATGTGTATGGGTGTTCATTGGTATAAAGGATAAATAAATAATACTTGGTTGAGAAACACAAACTAAGTAGGAGTAAGTGGTTAGGCGTAGTCCACGAACATAAGTATTGGTGAAAAGAAAGTGTTCGATGGTGCCCCATCTCGCCAAGAGTGGTTGAAAGACTACAGTTAGACTTGGGGGCGTGATAGCAAGCCACCTAATAACAAAAGCATAAAACGCAAATTAGAGTCTATTTGCAAGCCACCTGGACCACCAAGCATAAAAGTGCTTATTAATGATGCTTGTATAATAGTGATTACAACAAAATCTAGAGCTGGGTGTATACCAAGAATTCAATATTGTGGAGAAACTTTATAGTTACGGTAAATTTTTTATGATGTACGTAATTTATGTAATTTAATAAGGTGGATTCATTACATAGAACCATCCACAGACATCAAATGCAGAGAGATTGGACATTTGCAAAACCCTCAATTGCCAGAAGCTATCACAGGAGACTTGCTTTCATGCAGTCCAGAACGACTTCATGCCGTTGCGAATGATAGTGCAGGCCATGTACATACATCAACTGTAGGCAAACCGTACACCCACTTCTCAGGTCACCAGGTTGCCACCAAGAAGCAGTAGCACTAGGGCTCTCACATTAGAAAAAAATGTCAGCAACAACAAGAAACCATCTGCACATGATATGCCACACCCATTAAACAAAAGTGAAAGCAGAAAGCATGAGGGCCGAGATTCTTCTATGGGCATTCTACTAAAACAGAATTCAGTCAGTGGCCAAGCATCCAATTTGAAGTCTGACATGGATGAAACAAATTCTAGACTTAGAAACCTTGAAGAAGACATGGCATGCATGAGGAAAAAAATCAATGGTGGCAGTGTGACTGCAGAAGATGAGCTCTCTGATAAATTAAGGGAGAACTCAGATTTTAAGAGATTACAGTCAGTTACCAAAGGATGTGGAGGTGGTAGCATAGCTCAGAGGCTTATCAAATCACTACAAAAACTAAGCCTCAGCGGTTCCAGAAAATATTCTAACCTCAAACACACTGAGAATCAAAACGCTTCAGGAAAATCAAAATGGGCTTCAGATGGGAAAATAAGGGATGAAGACCAATGTTCTGCATTGGATTTAGATTCAAGCTCCCTAATCAATCAATCAGACGCAGTAGACAGAGTCATTCAATACCACCTGTTTCTGTTAGCTCAAGCCATAGTGAGATCAATGTTGCTAGAGATAAATCCATGACTGGGAGAAGAAGCCAGGAAAGAAGCCGCAGTGTTTCCTAGAATTGCATTGTTTCTTTTTGAAGTTCATTGTCACAGGTCAATCTTATTAGTCCCTACCCCTTCGGGGCTAGCAGGGACTATAGTAATCGATTTGAGTCCCTAGCATTACATTGACACGATAATCAATAAACGTATTTTAACTTAAAATAAAGTTTCTTGAAATGACACGTCAACTAATACAATATTTTTTATTTTCTTATGCTTTTAACCAATCAACGAAATCTTCATCTTATTTGGCCTCAAAATGAGGTATACAAGCTCAAAATTTAGGCCAAAGCTTAGGGTAAACGACCATTTCAAACACCATTCAAACGCTATGAATTAATGGTGAATTAATGATAGCATTAAGTCTTAAACATTTTATGTTAAGGCATATATATACATTATCTGGATCGCCCAAAAGGGCCTATGGCCGTTCCAACTACTCTTACAATATACTTGCGGTGTACCCCTGCCACCGCATGTACCACCGTTACCGCCGTTACATGTATGCCTGCCAGCACATCTAACAGGTGCCGGCTCCTATGGCCGTTCGAACTACAGAATGCTTATTCTCTGCATATTTGAACTCATTCGAGCCGGATTCCTCCGTAGCGTCAGCGGCCATATCCGTTTTGCTGGAATCGAACCCGCAAACTTCACCAGCTCATTGAATCAGTTTCTCCGTAGCGGGTTTTTCAATTATAACTGGCTTCATCACTCCAACAGGAAGAGGAGATTTAGCAAAGGTAATATCAGTTCTTTGGTACCTCGTGGAATCCAATATTCATAAGATATAAATTAAGAAAATAGTGCAAATGCAAGGTACTATTATAAAGGAGGGATCAGTAACCTTATCGAATCCCTGCTTTGGTGCAATGATGCAAACAGCGTCCCTGAAATCTTCAGCCCTGTCTCTGGTTCTTGCCATTTTCTATCACTATTAAAAACATTTACCAAGATTAAAGACGGGAGGAAATTTTTGGCACTTGACATTTCTTCTTTATTGAATTTCAGAAATATTCAAATGTCCAATAGCTAGTTATTTGTAAAAAATGCCCTGTATGTAAGTATTATTTTATCTAATAGTAAAGATAAATATAGCATTTTCATTTAAAAAAAAAAACTAAACTAACGACTTAGATGTTAAGTATTATTTTATCTAATAGTAAAAATAAATATAGCATTTTCATTTAAAAAACAAACTAAACTACCGACTTAGATGTTAATTTCTTCTTTAGCAAATATAGAGCACTTTTTTCATGCACGAGCTCCTAGATGCCCTGAAATGCATCCACTAGAGTTTCCATTTGGACGTATCAAGTAATTGTAATCTCCCCAATTTTAGAGAGACGCTGTCATACAGAAAAGAAAGCAGTCACAAGAAATATTGAAAATAGGAGGTGTTTTGTCAAGGTGGAAGAAGATCAGAGTCTACCTAATCTGCTTTATTTTTCCATTCTTAGAGTTTGTGTTTGGTATGCTGCATCTATAGATTTTTTGACATTAAAGATTCCTTGTACTGGTGACAAAATGTTATATACATCTTTTTAATACAAAGAAAAAAGAGGCAGGCCGTGCATACAGCCTCCACATGCAGTAGAAAAAGCTACGAAAACTAAAAAATGCGTGCTAGCTTATTCCAGAAAAACTTAACACAGAGTGCTGCTATAACCTAGTGTCCAAAATAGCAAAATGAGAATGTCCAAGAACCAGAATGCATATACCCTGATCATAAACACTGGTGTATCTATATCTAAACTGGGAGAATACATTTCAAAGGCACAGATCATATCCCTGCTTGCCAGAACCTCTGATTCTTAAAAACCAGCATTCTTACTTCTTCCTTTTTTTATTAAATCCACTAAGTAAAACCTGATGAAATTCATTCTCCATTTTTTGTTTTTTATTCCTAGTTCTATACAACATCTGAGAGACTTGGAATCGTTTCTGAGCCATAAAAACACCTCTCTATAAATCTAGTAGGTCTGAAAGGAAACTAGAAAGGCTGGAAACCAATGAATGGAACGGGTGATTCCAATTCCATTAGTTACAATCCCTAGGAGTTTTCACAGCAGGGGTAAATATAATTAAGCGGGGGAGCGGGATCGAAGCACTTTGACGACCAAGAGAGATTATGGACGAGTTCCGGTAGCACTTTTAGTCAAATGGATACTGTATGTCGTTGTTAACAGGTGATTCCATAGCAGACTCCAACTGCAATAATATGCTTACAACACAGTCATTTCAAGTTATTTTTATGTTTTACTTGGAACTCCCAAATACTCAAAACAAAAATGAAAATTATTGATATTTTTGTGCAATCCCACTTCAAACCAGAAAAATTATTGGACTTGGGCGCTGAAAGGGAATCTCATTTCACGGCAAATTTGCTCATCAAATTTAAGAAATTTCTATGCGGAAATTCCAATCCTGGCAATATTCTGCATTAAAATGATTGAAACACGGCGTTACAACAAGTTACATTTTTAACTCCGAGCCACAACAATTTTATTCGAAAATGGGAATGCTCAAACAAGAAGATTAAAGGGCTTTTTCTTGGACGAACCTAGGTTGTCGATTGTGAGCCGGCCCTTGCAGAATCTGCCTGTTGGTAAGTGTGTATCAAAATCTACTTATCGTTTCTTCCCTTCTCTATGCATTACTGTCCTCGGCCAGGCTTACGCCGAAAAGCTCAGGGTCGAATTCCGTTGATTCTTTTTCATTTTCGGCTGTATAGCCAAGAATGCCGGAGCAGAGAGCAATGGCAGTAGTTTCTGAAACGATTGATTCTTGAGCAGGGCCCGCAAATTGAAGCCATGACGTGGGATCAAGAGCGCCCTGTAGCATAGGAATATAAAGAATGCAGGATGTAAGAGCGAAGCTGGCTAAGAACAGCCTGAGGAATATGAAGCTTAGACAAGAGGGTGGCCTCGTCGTCCCGATGCTGCAAGGACATGTGAAGTGCATGCAATCTCCACGTTAGAAACACTCGTTGCTCTCAAAAGCTCCGCTGAACTGGAACCTAGTCTGGATAATAGTGGGCTGACGTGGAACCTTTAAATTAAAAAATTATAATTTAAATGGCCAGATATGAAAAAGCTTGTGGTTTTCACTGATTCAATCGTTCAGTGGAAATGTCACATGCATTTCAATCTAAAAATGCTTATGAAACTAATTAATTACAAAACCAGAAACATTATGTATATTGAGTTTAGTTCAAAATTTACTTTACAGGAATAATCCGCCCAGAATTGCACAAGGTTCATTTCGATCATGAGTCATTGTCCACTAATTACTGAATTGCAGTTAACATGAAAACCGTCCAGTTAACGTGAAAATCTTTGGGAAACTATGCAACAGTAATCATCATGTGTCTTTTTACCAGAATTTTTACACTTCTGCAAAACCAACTGAGAAAATCCAGGTTATCCGATTAACCACTGTTACTGAAAAACTGAACATAACTTTTCCAGAAAACTTGATAAGCTGCATTAGTCCACTGTCATTAATAATTATACTCGATATACATATTCTGAGCTAAAAAGCTGTGAAAATAATACTTATTCAATGCTATGCCATAATATTTCAACCGCCAGTGGGAGTAAACAAATATTTCTTTCTCTGGGGTAATACTACCGACATCTATTTTAATGTACCTAACTTTTAATACTAAAAATTCAAAAGCCATTGTGGTGGACTGTTCTAGTTTAATTACTTTAACACGACCTACGATAACAGAAAAGTTACTGTCTCTATATTTATTAAATTCGAATTTACTATTGGAAGCACTACGAATCAGTAAGCCCTTGCATTTACTATTTACCAAAATTGACTTTCAAAGTTCAGCTGTATTCCCTAATTGAAATTTTCATTAACATAACCAAGTTTGGCAATCTGCAAGCCATTCAAGCTATTGCTCTTCAAGCCCTGGGCAGGGACTAGCTGCCCTGCAGCTTTTCTTGTTTTGAAATAATAAACAGTTTCAAATGGAAAATTGTTCTACATATTTCATATCAAAAATTGTTATCCATATACAATGAAGTACTATATTAACCGGATCTAGATTTAAAAAATGGTTCTCCAGATACAAAGAAGTGCTTTATTAACCAGATTGGTACACGTACATTCTATAATTTCTCATACTTATTTAGAATGTAATAGATTTTCTCATACTTATTTAAGTTTTATCAGGACAAATATTATTGCCAAAATCTTGGGTTATCAAAATCTGCGACCCAAAAACAGCCAACAAGGTTATCAAAATCTGTAACCCAAAACAATCAACAAAGTTATCAAAACCAAATATATATGTTTGTATTATCACATCTCTTCCATATTGAATTAGACATCAACTACTCTAAACTCAACCAGATAAAAAGATTGTTAAAATTGTGATGCAAAAGTAAATCATTTTACCCGTGTTTTTATGTTACTTCAAATTTCAAAAACAAGTAATCATAACATTTTCTTTGCCTGTGGATGAAAGCAAAACTTATCAGATAAATTTTGTATTTTAACGCTACAAAGTTCCAAAAGAGCACCATGTATAACAACTCCAAAACAAAGTTCAAAACAGGTATTTATGCCGACTGTGCGTAGTTCTTAGTGTTCCCCGGGCTGAGCATGAAATGCCATAAAGTTTATGAATTTGACTTTTATGGCTCACGTTTGTTTGCAGAATTTTGACTATGTCAGCGTGATCTAGCATCAAACAAATTTATGGAATGAGGCTTTTTGGGAGGTGCCTTATCAGGAAAATTGAGCCTGGCTTTCTTCCCTCTGCGCCTCTTGGCTTCTGCATCGTATGCTAAAGCAGCTTCTAACTGTGTATCATAGTTACCAACCCAAACATTGACGCCTTCGATGGGATCCCTGACTTCTACAGCCCATTTTCCTTTGCGTCGTTTTATACATTATACCTTTGTATAGGGTCTTCCGCTGCTTCTTGCTATCTGTCTCGTCTGCTCCTTTTAAATTCCCAAATCAAAGGAACAGACGAGACAGATAGCAAGAAGCAGCGGAAGACCCTATACAAAGGTATAATGTATAAAACAACGCAAAGGAAAATGGGCTGTAGAAGTCAGGGATCCCATCGAAGGCGTGAATGTTTGCGTTGGTACCTATGATACACAGTTAGAAGCTGCTTTATAAGATGCAGAAGCCAAGAGGCGCAGAGGGAAGAAAGTCAGGCTCAATTTTCCTGATGAGGCACCTCCCAAAAAGCCTCATCCCAAAAAGAGTAGGAAGACATGTAAGAGTAAGAAGACATATGAGAGTAAGAAGACATAAATGCACACACTTGCCAGGACGTTCAGCAAGCTCAGGTGACGCTCAGGGCAGAAATTCCAATGTGGAAGCTAGTGCAAGATTTTTGAATGAGGTCCGTCAGATCTTTCAATCTGATTCACCCTTACAAAGTAGATCTGTTGAGTCACCAATACCAGGGTATATGCAAATCAGCTCAGTTGAAACACCACTTGTACCATTTCATGATCAGGTGCAAGGCATCAATTCTGAGAACTTAATGACACCACCCTTACAAAGTAGATCTGGTGATTCACCTATACCAAGGGATATTATATCAGCTCAGTTGAAACACCACTTGTACCATTTCATGATCAGGTGTAAGGCATTAATTCTGAGAACTTCATGTCAGAATTTAGAAATGTCAACCTCCCTAATTAGATAACCACTTTCCAAACTGTTTCATAAAGTGCAAGATGCCAACTAAAAACTGCCACCTCTACCAACAAAAAAAATTACAACCTCTGCTCAGTAAAGAGAAATATCTCATTTTCACAAATGTTGAGTGCATTGAATATCCCCTTGCACACACATTGGAAAAATCAAATAAATGGATACAAAGGAGTTATCAATTTCTACTGCTTTGAGACTTCAATATAAGTCTATTTGAGTTTTATTGTAAGGAAAGCCTTGAGTTTTAGGGTAAGGTAATCATTTTTCGAAAACCGTTGGAACTTAACCCAATGACTACATAATTATCAATTGCCAAATGTTTATTTCAGTTCTGAAGTATCATCAATCTAAATCTTTACAAGTTCAAAATAAAAACTAATACCTTTTGACCTTTAACGAGTGAACCGTAGACAGTTATGCCCAAGATTTCCTCTCTAGTCCAACGTTAAAGAACAATGAATCATATCAACCTAAAGCTTTACAAGTCCAGAATAAAAGCTAACACCTTTCTTTAACCAGTGAACATAGACAGTTATGCCCAAAGTTTTTTCTCCAAGTGAAAGAACAATGAATCATTTATGCGGAACTGTGAAATGATAATAAAAAATATATCTAACGATAATCAAACATGTATCTAACTTAGTATTCATGTTATATCTGAAATAATGGCGGAGACTTTTAAGAGTATATCGCTTTACAATTATCCCTAAAACGTTTTCATTACTTTATGTAAATAGAGAATGACAAATAATAATAAGAGAAATCAAACATTCAGTCTAGAGAAATACACATTAATAGTCTAGCTAATAAAAAAAAAGTCAAACATTCCAAAAAAATTGACTTGGGGCGTGACAGCAAGCCACCTGATAACAAAAGCATAAAACGCAAATTAGAGTCTATTTGCAAGCCGCCTGGACCACCCAGCATGAAACCAAACCCTTAGGAATTAAAGTGCTTATTAATGATGCTAGTATAATAGTGATTACAACAAAATCCAGAGCTGCGTGTATACCAAGAATTCAGTATTGTGGATAAACTTTATAGTTATGGTAAATTTTTTTTATGATGTACCTAATTTCTGTAATTTAATAAGGTGGAGTCATTACACAGAACCATCCACAGACATCAAATGCAGAGAGATTGGACATTTGCAAAACCCTCAACTGCCAAAAGCTATCACAGGAGACTTGCTTTCATGCAGTCCAGAACGACTTCATGCCATTGAGAATGATAGTGCAGGCCATGTACATACATCAACTGTAGGCAAACCGTACACCCACTTCTCAGGTCACCAGGCTGCCGCCCAGAAGCAGTAGCACTAGGGCTCTCACATTAGAAAAAAATGTCAGCAACAACAAGAAACCATCTGCACATGATATGCCACACCCATTAAACAAAAGTGAAAGCAGAAAGCATGAGGGCCGAGATTCTTCTCTGGGCTTTCTACTGAAACAGAATTCAGTCAGTGGCCAAGCATCCAATTTGAAGTCTGACATGGATGAAACAAATTCTAGACTTAGAAACCTTGAAGAAGACATGGCATGCATGAGGAAAAAAATCAATGGTGGCAGTGTGACTGCAGAAGATGAGCTCTCTGATAAATTAAGAGAGAACTCAGATTTTAAGAGATTACATTCAGTTACCAAAGGCTGTGGAGGTGGTAGCATAGCTCAGAGGCTTATCAAATCACTACAAAAACTAAGCCTCGGCGGTTCCAGAAAATCTTCTAACCTCAAACCCACTGAGAATCAAAACGCTTCAGGAAAATCAAAATGGGCTTCAGATGGGCAAATAAGGGATGAAGACCAATGTTCTGCATTGGAGTTAGATTCAAGCTCCCTAATCAATCAATCAGACGCAGTAGACAGAGTAATTCAATACCACCTGTTTCTGTTAGCTCAAGCCATAGTGAGATCAATGTTGCTAGAGATAAATCCATGACGGGGAGAAGAAGCCATGAAAGAAGCCGCAATGTTTCCTAGAATTGCATTGTTTTTTTTTGAAGTTCACTATCATAGGTCAATCTTATTTTGAAATAATAAACAGTTTCACATGAAAAATTGTTCTACATATTTCACATAAAAAATTGTTATCCATATACAATGAAGTACTATATTAACCGGATCTAGATTTAAAAAATGGTTATCCAAATACAAAGAAATACTTTATTAACCAGATTGGTACACTAACATTTTATAATAGATTTTCTCATACTTATTTAGAATGTAATAGATTTTCTCATACTTATTTAAGTTTTATCAGGACAAATATTATTGCTAAAACTTTGGGTTATCAAAATCTGCGACCCAAAAACAGTCAACAAGATTATCAAAATCTATAACTTAAAAACAATCAACAAAGTTATCAAAACCATTATATTTGTATTACCACATCTTTTCCATACTAAATTAAACATCCATACTGAATTAAACAACTACTCTAAACGCAACTAGATAGAAAGATTGTTAAAATTGTGATGCAAAAGTAAATCATTCTACCCTTATTTTTATGTTACTTCAAATTTCAAAAACAAGTAATCATAACATTTTCTTTGCCTGTGCATGAAAGCAAAACTTATCAGATAAATTTTGTATTTTAACACTACAAAGTTCCAAAAGAGCACCATATATCACAACTCCAAAACAAAGTTCAAAACAGGTATTTATGCCGACTGTGCGTAGTTCTTAGTGTTCCCCTGGCTGAGCATGAA
>APFE030449130.1:4033-37388 GCA_000404065.3 Pinus taeda | reverse complement strand
GGCATGTATAAATATGTATTGTAACATTGAAAGGAACATAATGAAAAATCAAGATGGTAGTCCTGGTTTTGGGATCCAGTGGGAAATCTCTGTGTATACGTGTTTTATGTGTTGTGCTCTCGCATTTTTATTTTTCCTGTGATTTAGAATTCGTATGCAGGTAATTTCTGTATAGGGTTAAAACCTTCAGAAACCACCTCCAGCTTTCCACTCTCGAAGCTTCTAGATCATTAAGCTTCTCATCTCCTTTGGGAAAATTACCTTTTTGGGATCATCGTGGGTACATGAGAAAATAAAGCGATGCCATCGTCGGTTGGGTATAGTTCAACATGCGACCATCGTGGTTTTTAGCCTCATAAGAGCAATGGTGCTCAAATTGGGATTTTAAGAGCTATTTCTTCAAGGAAATCTCAAAGTATTTTCCAAACAAAGTCTTAGGAGGGATCTAAGTTGTATACATGGATGAGTATACTATATAATATTCATGTTTCGAGTACTTCATGGTATGTCACAGGGAAGTGCAAGAGGTGTGACAAAATATTTTATAACACTTCCATAAAGAAATATGTTCTCCTTCAAGCCTTTCACATGCTTGATTTCTCTCATTGAGCTATTGATTCAAAGTTTCTTGGATCCTTTTTCCTTCTTCAATTTGTAGGAGCAGGGGATTTATTGATTCAACTTTATCTTTTACCAACAGTTCCTTTTGTTCTTTGTTTTTCTTTCTTGTCCTTTGAATTTCATCAAGAGCACTAATAACTCTCCTTATTAGTCGACTTTGGCCTCTGCTCCCTATTCATGAGCATAAATTATTTTGAGCTTTCATGAGTTATATCCTCATATGATGATTGGTTTCCTTCACTCTCGGAGGATTTGGAATCTTGGATGTAGAAACTTTTATTCTTAGACTTTTTTTTGTCCTTTTGCATTTTTCTAAATTTCTCTCAAAAGAATATGGCATCAAAAGAATAGGGCAACAAAATATAGTTTACCATAGAAGAGGCTCCACAAGAGTTCTTGAAGTACCACACAAGTCCATATGTACCAATTATAATTTCCTGGTTACTGAGTTCTTCTTGGACTTGAATGGTACTCTCACTTGTTTTCCAATCTGACAAGACTTACAAATAGTTTTCTTTGGTTTTCAAAGATTTTTCAGATCTCTAACAACATTCTTCTTATCTCGTTTGATACCCTAATCAAATTTCATATGTCCTGACTTTCAATGTCACGACCAACTTTCATCAAACTTGCTTAAGAAACACTTTTCAATCTTTTCTTTTAGAACATAACATTACTATCAGTCCTAATAGCTTCAGCTAGTACCTCCCCTGTGCCTACAAACTTGATTAGACAATTATTTGATCTAAAAAATGCATCATAGCTTTGGTCACACATCTAAGATACACTAAGTAAATTGTGCTTCAAACCATCAACAAACAACGCATCCTTGGCATTACATTTTTGATTAGCTAGGCTAACAATTCCTTTACGCATAATCTTATTTGTTGCATTATTTCTAAAGGCAGCATTACCTTTGTTGATTGTTTTTAATGACAGAAAATTACTTTTGTCTCCTGACATGTGCATGGAACAACCATTGTCCATATAGCACTAGTTCCCACCATTCTAAGCATATAAAACCAAATTGTAGTTTTCTTCATTTTCCTTTTTCTTCCATACCTTGGTTTGTTGGGTTAATTATTTAAATTCAAGAGTATGCCTTTTATTTCTGAGTCTACACATAGCTACTATGTGGCAAAAATTCTAATAGATATAACATTGAATCAAATTGTTCAAAGGAGAGAACGAATTACTGAGACTAGTTTTTCTTCTTCTCTGTCTGGAAAACTAATTATCAGACTAATAATTTCTTTGTCGTGGAAAATTTTGCCTAAACATTAGGTTAACCCTATAATATGCAGACTTATGCCCATGATTAGTGCAAGTAAATAGTATCCAGGAAATACATCCTTGTACATAGTAAAAGGTTGATTTTTGAAACTTGTTTGTGCTATTACTTGAGGTAATCAAGAATTTTTTAGGGTTGAATTTTTTTGATGATTTTTCTTCTATGCATTGTTAGTCTTTTGTTGAGCCGAATTCAACTTGATCATTTTATCTTTGAATGGCTAATTTTCCTAAGAGTTGAATGTGTTGGTTGCTTTGTTCACAACTTGACAAAGGTAATAACCTTCTTACCTTTCACATAATTTGTTGACTTGACTCAACCTCAATTCCAAGACTTGTTTTGTCATTTGAGACTCTTTGTGCTTCAAGAAATTCATCAAAACTTTTAGTCCCTTTTCCAAAAATTTCATTAAATCTCAGTTGGGTTTTTTCCTTTTCAAGTTCTTTCCATAGAGAAACAATTTCTCCTTCAATCCTTTTAGATGCTTGATTTTTCTCATTGAGTTGTTCATTCAGGGTTTCTAGGATCTTCTTGCCTTCTTCAATTTGCAAGAGGAGGGATTCTATTGCTTCAACTTTATCCTTGACCAGTAGTTCCTTTTGTTCTTTGTTTTTCTTTCTCAGCCTTTGAATTTTCACTAATCATATCTCCTTCTCAGTCAACTTAAGCCTCTTCTCCATCAGATTCAACAACTTCTATTTCCAGATTGTCTATGGCCATGAGCATAAATTATTTTGAGATTTCATGAGTTTTTTCCTTATCTTATGGTTGGTTGTGTTCACTCTCAAAGGAGTTGGAATCTTGGATGTAGAAACTTTTCTTCATAATCTTCTTTTTTTCCTTTTGCATTTTTCTTAATTTCTCTTTCGGGTCATATTCATTCTTCCTCTTTTCTATACTTTTAGAAGCATAGTGACCTACTTTACCATAATCAAAGCGCTAAAATGGTAGCTTACCTTTGTACTTTTGTGAGCCTCTCTCAATCTTTCTCACGAATTTAACTTCCTCTTCATCTTATTCACAACATGAGTCATTATGTTCTTCCTTGGGCTTCTTATATGCTTTGAAGGTTGACTCCTTTGTTGTAAACTTGTCATTATAAATTCTCATCTTAGGCACTGAGAGTGCCAAGTAATTGGTCCAATGTGAAATAATCAAGGTTTGTCACATCCTCAATGGATGAAACTTTAGGATTAAATCTCTCAGGGAGAGATCTTAACACCTTTTGGTCTACCAATAGCTCTTTTAAAATTTCATCAGGACCTCTTATTGTATTCAAAACTTCATCAACTCTAAGAAAGCATTTAGCAATATCTTCATCATCATGCATCTTCAAAGACTCAAATTTCATTCTAAAACCCTGAAGTTTTACTTGATTTACCTTGTTATCGCCTTCATAGTAGTTTCTCATCTTGTCCCATATTTATTTTGGAGTAGTAAAATATGTGACCTTGACTAGTTCTAATTCAGGTAGACTAATGAGTAGAGCATTCATAGCCTTGGCATTCCATGTAAATTCAATCTTCCTATCTCTAGTAATCATGGCTAGAGGCATTTGGTATTCTTCTTCCATTGTGTCACATACATCAAGACCAAGAGATTGGATATAGTTTTCATCCTACTTTCCAAAACATATAGTACATTCCATTGAACATAGGAACCCTATTGGTGGATCATCCTTTCTAGTTTTCCATAGTCCATGATCTTTCTTCCAGTTGTTAAATTGATCCCGAAATAACCTAATGCACTTATACCAATTGTTAAAAACCATGACAATATTGAGGGGGGGTGAATCAATATTGTGATAATTTTAAAAATTTATTTCACAAAGTAAAGAATACTAAAATTCCAACAATATCTTTAACAATAATTCGAGTAAGCATAAATGCAACACATAAAGACTTCAATATTTTCTTCAATTTCTTTTACAAAGGTAAGATTTCAACTTACTTTTAGAATGTTCTCTCGCATCCACCGGGAGGAAGCTACTACCCCTAGTTTATCAGATACCATTGAAAGGAGCTACTACCCTTTATTTATCAGTTGTTATTGAAAGGAGCTACTACCCCTAAAATGCAAGCTCCAACTTGCTTGACCTCCTTGATTCATATTTCGTCACATTTTCAAACTCAAATCATGAAGGTTGTTGTAGTGTTTTCTTCTCAAATATGTACGAAAATAACCCACTTAAGATTGTGGATGACAAACATTCTCAACAATATAAATGAATATTAAACATTGTAGATCTGCAGCAATTGATAACTCCAATCATCCAATGGAAACCAGATACGTAAAGAATAATTTTATTATAGCACTATTGAAGGGAACAAAAAAATGTTACCAATCCCCCTCTATGGGATGGGTTCTTGGCTATCCTCAAACGTCTTAAGCTTGTGTAGAGTCTCTCTCCTTTATAATTCATAAACCCAGCAGAAATATTGTGTGCGATAATGAAAATAATCGAAGTTACAGCGGCGAGTGCAACAATGAAAATAATCAAAAGTGAATAATGAATGGAAAACCCTTCTATTTATAACAAAATATTGAGTTATCCTCGAATAATGAGAAATAATAAATTATTATTGGTCCCATTCATGGAATAACCACTTGGAATATTTTATTATATTTGTTTAGGAGGAAAAATTTATTTAAACTTTTATTTAGAAATAATAAATAAAATGAATGATTTATTTATCATCTCAAGGAATTAGTGAAGGAATAATAAACTAATAATTATTTATTTAGTTATTCCTAAGGGATTTAGTCAAATTTGACAAAGAATAATAATTGATTAGTGATTAATTAATTATTTTTAGATAAAAATAAGATAAATAATGATTTATCTATTTATTTTTCATGACTGGGTCAAATTTGACAAGGAATAATAATAAAACAATGGTTTAATTAATTATTCCTAGAAGAAAATCAAATAAATAGTGATTTATTTAATTATTCTTCATGGGTTTAACTATAAATTACTTAACAAAGGTGGTTTATTAGGTAATTTCTCACAGTGAAAGAAATTTTACTATGGTAAAATTGGCTTTACATGGTGTAGTTCAATCCATCTAGTAAATTAGGCTAGATGATCAATTTTTTGGTGATAACAGATTGCCCCCCTGTTAGTGTCGGTATCCTCATCCCTCCATCAGAGATCAAATCCTCTTGTTTCATTTCATATTAGGTGTCCCGCCCAGTCATCTGCATTCCATTAGGCGCATGGATCATCTGACGGGAGTGGATTTCCTACAGTTTCCCTCATGTCATTTACCTGTTGGTTCATGTTTGTTCATCAAAAAGCATATGCAGTCTTCCTTTTGTCTTAAAGGTTGCAAAAGTCTTTTTAGGGTTCCATTGTCATTTAGGTCTAGGGTTTCATTATGGTTTCATCAAAAAGTGTTTCCAAGTGTCCAATAACAACCAGCAGGCACATGAGGCAGTTCCAGCATCAATAAATTTATCATCAAGTGTTCAGAGATGTGTCTTTCCTCAAAACAGAGTTTTGAGGAAAAACAAAGTATTATTGTTTTTATTGTACAAAAATCATGTAATGTTATTTCCTTCATATGTAAATTACTTCCCCTGCAACCCAGGTTACTTTCCTTAGCCCCAGTAACTCCAATCACCTGCAAAACAAACAAAGCACAGATCATTTAGTTCATCACAAAGCTAAAAAGAAGTGAAAAAGTCCAAAAATAGGGTTTCAAAATAAAGTTAAATTCCCAACATTATGAAAGTGCATTTGATGAGCCAAAAATTAAAAAGCTCTTTGTTTATAAGTCATTTCCTCAAATTTCATAGTTCATTTGCACTCTTGAGCAAAGCAAAGTTGTTGTGGTGAGCAAGTGAGGACATTTAGTGAAAATCGCTCCAAGACACTGGGCGCGGCACACTAGGCAGGAAGCGCGACACATATAACCGACACGACGCACTGGGCCTCAGACTCCAGTTCAAAATTGCACAGGCATGGTGCATACATTAGGTGTGGCGCATTGGGTATGCTGCGCGGCGCACACAGCCAAGAAACCCGAAAACTGCCAAACTTGCTCCAAAATCACCCAAAACACATGGATTGCCATCAATACAAGTAGGTTGAGCTTCTCTCATAGTTTTTCATCCAAGATTGTTAGTTGTTTCATGGTGGTTGATACATGAAGAATGTTTGAAGAAATCAAACCCTACCAAAGAAAATTGTTGCCTAGGGTTTTGTCTTGACTGTTTTGTTACCAAGTATCCCCTCATCTCATCACTCCCTTATTTCATTTTTTCCTTGATTTCCCCATTCCCCTAATTCACATACCCCTAAATTCACTAATCCCCTTTCCCCATTCCCATTTCCCAAAGCCCCAAATTCAAACTCTTAAACCCTAGTCCCATACAAAAAATTACCAAACTACTCCCTAACCCCTATTCCCTTAACTAAACCCGTCCCCAACAATCCCTAAATCCCTCTCTGCGTTTCCTCTCCACAGTCCCTTACATCACTGTTTCTCTTGGTGGAAAAATTCAAGACGCATCAGAAATCACCTATTTTTCATCAAGATAGTTCAATCACCAGCAGAGATGGCATCTGATCCTTCATATGATTATGAAGAGGAGACACACAATGACTCACCAAAGGAGGAACATGCACCCAAGAGGCCTCATAGAGGTGGCAAACATATTAGAGAAGAACCAACCACCCTTGCTGAATTACAAGCCTACCCTCTTGCCATCATTTGTTTTCAGCACCAGTCCTGCTACGAGTTTTCTGAGAAGGTTGCTAACATTCAATTTCACCATGAGTTGGCCACTTATTTATGTTGCATTTACATGATGGCCAAGCTACTCTAGCTGGTGTCACTTTCACATTAACACCAAAATCCATTTCACTAGCAATCGGCATTCCCAACATTGGAGAACAATGGAACAAGAGGCAGCAAATTGACTGGCAACATTATGAACCATACATCAAACCCGACTTTTTGAGATAGCTCAAGAGAGTGTTTCCTTTTCGACACCTCAATGATGAATATGCTCCTTTAATGAAATTGATCATGAAGTATTTCAGTTGTGAGGTCCAGTTCTTCCATTTATATGCTTATCATATCAGGCTACTCATGCATTTTACCTGGGTACGGATGATGAACATCCCTTACTTCATGTGCCGAAATATCGAAAGGATGACCACTCTAGTGCAACACAAAACTCCTCAGCAGTAGTTCAACAGTATTTACCATTTTGCTCTCATCAAAATTATGGTCATCCATCAGCTTAGCTTACAAGGTATCACTTGGGAGGATGTCATCTCTCATGAGTTTTTCACAGCTCCTCAAGGACCTTCAGAGGCTTTGCATGAGACAGGTGTACCTTCTTATCAGCATGAGGGTCAAGAGACACAGGTTGCCAGTATGCCGGTGTTTATCACTTATCAGAAGGGCACTAGGCAGTTATTCACAGGAACAAAGAGAGTATTATCTCCACCTGTGGTGGAAGGGGTCTTGTTTCCATCATCAGCACCACGGGTTTAGGAAAAAGGCAAGAGGCCAATGTCGGATGAGGGGCCTTCCAGTGAGCGGGACTTTATTTTTATTAAGGATGATGATACAGACATGGGCCCGCAAAGAACAAGTCTCAAAGAAATCATCCAAGAGCAGTAGACAGAAATCAAGGCCTTGTCCCTCAACTTGGAGAGGGCTAAGTGGATTATAAAATACTTGGAGCAAAGGAATAAGCAGCTTGAAGATCAGTAGGTGATCATGGAGTTACAAAACGTTTGAGAGAATCACCAAGCTGCCCAAAGAAGGAGGGTGGAGTTCACTTCACTTGAGCAAGAGATCAATACCGATCGGGATTCTTAGCTCAAGAGAGTCAATATCCACTTAGAAATATTGTTGGAGAAGGCTAACAAGGAGAAAAACTTGCTAAGACACATGGCTTTGCATTACATGGTGAGGAACAAGGTTTGCAAGGCACGAATAAGGAGTTTAAAGGCAAAATTGAAGAAGGCTTCAAAGAGGCGAAAGGAGCATGATCGACTTCAGATATTGGCTAACGCTTCCTTGGCCCAACATAGCTCTTGATAGAGAAGAATCAGCCCAAATTTCAAACAATTTGGAGCACTTTTTGCATTTTTGAAATTTGTTTGGCACAAAAACAGGAAATTTTTCCCTATGCACCGCGCCACATGCCGCTCGCTTTTTCTAGGAGCCTCTAAATCACAAAAAATTAGCATTTTTGGATACGGCATGGAAAATTATGTTTTCCTACCTATGGCCAAGAAGTTTGGGCAGGTTTTGAGCCCTCAAAAAGGTCAAAAAAACTCAAAAAATGACCTTACTGCCCCTATTTTGACACACAGGAAGCAGTCTTGGGAGATTTTATTTTTGACAGGGAAATGAAGGCCAAATTGAAACATTCCACTTGGGTTGGAAAGTAGATAGGAAGACCTTTCCAAGAAGCATACTTGGAGATTTTTTGGACATTGGGAAGGTCTCCAAAATGGGGTCTAAACAGGCATGGCACATAGAGATTCAGGCGCGGCGCATACAGGAAAAATTGCCTGTTTAACCAAGTATTGCTCTGTTTTTTGCCAGTTTTGGTCAGTTTCACTTTTTCACTTTCTTAATGTCAAATTGTGATGTAATTTCATGTACATTGATAGATCATGATGTAAATATGTCAAATTTCCACTTGGTTAGGTAGATTCATCAGTTAAAAAGTTGTTTGAAACTGAATGAATCAGTTCCCTTGTTTCTAGAGGCATGTTGTTTCATTGCCTGATTTCTAGTTCTTAGTTTACAAACAGTTGGATCGGCTCCTAAACATGTGATCTCAACCCCTAGAGGCAAGGACGAGCTATGATTTTTCTATATTATGTGTTTTTTCAGTCATTAGCATGGTTGGACTCTTGAGAAAGTAAGGAGCTTCATTGTACACTCATATCAGTATTTTGGCTAAGGAATTGAGACCAGGATTTGCAGTACTCTTTGGGATCCCTGTGGCATTTGTTTTGGTACAGTGCTTTCTTATGTATTTTTTAATTTATTCATGTGTTATGTATATCATTTTCTCTCGTATTTCTTCTCAGTTAAATCAAGCAAGAGTGTAAGTAGAATACATTGAAAATTGCAGTGCTCTACTTGAAGTTTGCTCTAGTTTTGATGTTTTCCACTATTTGGAGAGGATCCATGGTTTCTCTTGCCCTCTTCAACTCCTCCTTTGTCTGAATCCATCCATCCCACTTGATTTAGAGTGCCAAATTCAATTGCCTACCTTGCCCCATCGAGATCCCTGCAGGACTGTGCCTCATTCCCCGCACCCAAAATTTACCTTCTCATCTGAGCCAAAAACTCATCAATTCATTCACACAACCTCTTGCACACGTATACCTAGCCTAAAATTAGTAGTTAAATCAGTCATCTCAAACCTTTAGTGAATATAATTTGTTGAGATAGACCCGGAGAGAGCCCTCTCCTGACCTGGTAGGGCTAGCTACCAGGTTGAGCGTGGTTTGATGTTGGCCCTGGATCCCACCTTTTCAACCTAAGATAAATCTAGGCACTAACACCCCCAACGTATGTGTTAGGACCAAAACGTATGACCAAAGTACGTTGTAAAGACACCATCACTTAGACAACATAGGGGAGTCAGAGAGAGAGAGAGAAAGACCAATGAAGTTGAATTGAAAGAGGATATGGACAGAGGGGGCGAGACTAATGCAAGTCTCCTTTTATGTTGTGGTATTAGACCTCACTAATGTTGGGGAGAAATACCCATACCCGCTAAGATAACTTAGTACAAAAATAATGGTCCGCCGAGAAACATAAAATTGAGCAATGAAGTACATGATGAATGGTACATGACATGTTGGCATAATAGAGCCAAAAAATAATACAATGTGTCCCATATACATAATGCACCTTGAAAAAACATGAGCCAGGACTGAATACAATAATATCTAAATACATGAGATACAAATCCACTTCCTTCAAAAATGGGTGGGAGGGAGGGTAAAACAACCAAAGAAACCCTCGTGAACAAGGAAGGGCTCTGCAAAAATGAATGGATCATTTGGAGGAGACGTGGATGTTATGAACACTACGATTGGTAGGAACCGAACCCATCAACTTTGTGGAACTGTATCTGAGGATGTGACATAGTAGGTATGCATCTAGGCATGTGGGGGGCTACCTGAAGGGTCACCCCCTCGTGAGGTCTGAAACATCTCACACACACCCAAGAATCACTGGTACAATCTACTGCATCACGGGACCATCAATTGTATGGATCACAAACATGAAACGAACAAGTCAAAGGGAAATAATGAGACCCTCTACTCAATCTAAGGCGTTGAACAAGAATGGAAGTTGGAACTAAGATACACCACCCTCTAGGTCATTCTTCTTGAATAAATGAGCTGATGTTGACAGAATCGGGCCGTGGTAGATGAGGCAATGAGGATTCTCAACTAAAGCATGAGGGAAAATAGTAATGTGACTGAGGGACTGGCACCAGGGATAATGGGGAAATGGGACTGAGGGACAAATAGATGACTACCCTTGTCAGAGCATAAAGTGCATGGTTGACCTCTCAGTGACTAACTCAACTCCGGAAGGGATGGGGACAATATGACTGGAGGCAAAAATGGGAAATACAGGATGACTGGTATGCAAATATGGATGGAGTACTGTGACATGAGATGATGGGACATGAAATAGACTCCAAGAATGTAAGGGTGACTCACTGTGAATGCTCTGAACAAGGGTGACTCGATGACACTTCCACATAGAGTAGGCCCAGTGGGTACCATGAAAACATGAGTAAATGATGGTTACCCATGACAAAAGTCATCATATGATACGACAAGTATTAAGAGGAGGTGGACCACAAAGTACAAGTGTTGCTTTATGACAAAATTCAATTTTGAGAGGCGACAAAGTGACATTTCTTGGAAAAATGGTTTCCGGTGAAGTATAAGTCATCAAAAAATAAGGAAGACCCATTATAGAGCTTGGTGTGATCTTTCCAATGGTATCGATGGTTCGTCAAACTGATCTACAATCTAGTCGCAATGGGCACTAGAAAATTTGAAGATTTTTCTATGAAAGGATGTTTTCCCTCCAATTTGGATTGATTTGCTAAGTGATTTGTGGTGAATTTGGAGAGGTGGAAAAGACCCTAAATCTTATGGATATCATAGAGGAAAAACCGACCATCGGAATCAAGATCTGTGACTTTCAGGTAGGTGGCCTTACTCATCTTTTCAATTCAGTGGTTTATTTCCTGATTTTTGGCACCTGTCAGCTCCCTGAGAGACCCCTTCTCTTGCTCATGGTCACATCACACTTTTTGGGCTCAGAAGTGTGATCTCGCTCACAGGAAACAACCATAAACCTATGGTCTCACACTTTCTGGGCTAAAAACTATGATTTGGGGTTGGAGAAAGAGTTGGTCTGCTGGCCTGGTGGGGGTCGTAGGTTGATCAATGTAGACCATTATTTTCTTCTTTGAACATGACATGTGGTGTTTTGTAGGAATGGTAGAGCTCAAAATAAAATGGTGTGAATGAGACTTGGATACTCTTTGATCTGAGATCCAGGGGGATCAGGTGGTTCAAGGGGCATTGGCTCGTTATCGGGTTCTCAAGTTGGTAGAGAACCCACTGATGAGGGCAGGTGAGCCCTTACTATCAAGAATTGTGAGCTATTGGGATCCAGACCAGGAGGTATTTTTCATGTAGGGGCACAAGATCGAGCTCACATTATAGGATATTTACTTCTTGACTAGACTACCTCCCCTTGGAGTGGTGGGGGATATTCATCTGGTGTTACCTCATGAGAGGAACATTACTGAGTTTGTGGAGTGCCATTGTCGACGGGTTCTTTGTGTCAAGGGCACAACTATCCCGCTTGTTGATCTAGAAAGGCTAGAGGCATAGGCTGTGGTCGTAGTTGTGCTATGGGTCTTGGGCATCCAGGCATTCCACCACATCACTGGTGGGTGGATGATGTTAGTTGAGAGTGTTTTCGTTGGGACCTACTAAGGGTGGACCCAAATGATGTTGTCGTCGGTGAAACGATGGTTGAGTCTTTACAAGAGGCAATTGAATCATGACTATGCTTTCGGTACAGTACTATGTGAATTATTCTTTGAGAATATACCCACTATCTGTCCTCATGTACAGATCCAAGATGGGGGGCCACAAGAGCCCAGGATGTGCTGCTAGGGGCAGCTACAGTGAAGAGGACGAGGGGGGAGAGTTAGACGGGTGTTTCGATCTGAGTTTTTCACACATTGGGATCATATGCCCCTTTATATTGATGATTACCCTTATAGTAGGATGAACTATCAGGGGGATCCTGACTTTCCACTTCCGCCTGGGCGAGCATGGGGACCAGACGGTAAGTGTTAAGTTGTTATGTTTTATGGTGCATTTTATATTTCTATCACATGTATATGGTACTGAGTGTCAAATATGTTGTATGCAGACATAGCACCAGTAATGAAAGAAGGATATGTAGGCTAAGCCATAGTGCCTCGGGCTTCAGATCGATGGACCTCATTGTCACAGTAGGGTCCAAAGGATATTGCGCTACTTGTTGATTTGCATTATAGGCTTGATGTACTCTTAACTATGGTTTCAGAGTGTGAATGGCATGACTAAGAGGATCGGTACATAGATGAGTGCATCGGTCTTCCCTCAAAGTGGCGAAGTATCGTGCAATGCATGGTGATGGCAGGTCAGTCAATACATGATCTACATGCGGGTGGAGTAGAGCCTTTGGCACGAGATCTATCGAACAATGACTAAATGCAGGGACATGTGGGTCCCGTTGATTGTGATTTTTTTAACATTCTATGGGCATGTCGAATGTATTTAGAGCTATGGCTTCAAACATTTTTATGATACATAAAATGATTATGCATTTTAGATGACGACGATGGTTCACCATTTGTTTTGTTTATGGTTGTCTTATGTGGTATACATGTGATAAATGCCAATCTAGAATGTTGTTTACGATGGTATCTACATAGTGATTTTGGGCTCTAGGCACATGCCTGAAATTAATGGTTTCAAATTCACATATCAAGAGCTTCACTCATAGATATTTTCTAAATAAGACTTGGTTATGCACATGACACATACCATTCAATTGCATGATAAGTAGCAAGGAATCTAAACGAACATGAAGATGAAGGATGTGATGAGCAAGGTCATTACCTAACAAACCTATCACTACATCATATTCATCCTGATTATTGGTGGCAGATCTAATGCACATGTCGTTTCCAAGGACTAATGTATGCAAGGGGGTAAAAATGGCCTAGGCTGCTGAGGCTAGATTCTGGGAAAAGTGACTTGCACCGTCAACATGATCGATATATGGTGTGTATGATTAATCCATCTGAAAGGTGCAAAAGACAACTGATAAGGTGATGTAATCTACCTAAATTCGTGGAGGAAATAAAGACACACAAATCAAAGGGATGTCCTATGAGCTAAATTTCTTGGGGTAGAGCGAATTGGGAGAATTAGGAAGGAGATGGCCTTCAAAATCCTCTAAATAAATTCCCCCTTACTTAAGGGTAGGGGTAATCAGGGGTAGACATAGCTTCCATGGTGTCCTCATCAGGTTGAGAGATGGGCAAATGGGAGGAAGACTGACTAAACGATGCGGCAAAATTACCTGGTGCATCAGCCTAAGAGAGAAGGTTTACATAAGCATCATCTTGAATGGTAGACTATGGGTTAGTAGATGGAGGATCTACAGATGTTGAGACCTAGGATTCTGTCGAAAGAGGTTCGATAGAAGTGTGCGCAGAAACCTCAGAAAGGTTTTCCTGCGAGGAACTCAAGGATGACGACAAGTAAAGAATGGGGCCTGTGGTGTCCGTCATCTCGACATCGAGGGGACGGATCATAATAGTGGGACCAGAGTCTCCCTATTTTGGTTGACTTGTGGTACCAGAATCCATAGGTAGAGAAGTAGAGGCTCCATTACAAGTGGCCTTGTATTCACAGATCGTCCCAAGGCAATCGCAAAATTCATCAAGACGAGGGAAACAATGGGAGTAGTGACCATGAAGATCACACAGGGCAAAAGGGTGGTTTGTGCATAGAATTTTGAATTTCTTTGGTGGTATTGGTAAGTTAACATGGACTTCTATAATATTCAACTCAGGGAACACTTCATGAACCAAAGGTTTAAGTTGAGGAAGTTCAAGACAATTGTTGGTGGCATGCCCAACAACTTGACACAAAGCGCATGGGGGTGTCGGCTTTGGGGCCTTAGGGGCTAGAGGAGGTTGGGGAGCCTTGTCCTTGGGTTCTTTCCTTTTAGCTTTGCCCCCTGTCCAGATGCTTTCACAACAGGACTTGGTTCCTATTGAGGTTGTGATGGAACTGAAGCAACGGCAGGAGTAATGGGGACTGGTTGAACCGAGGTCAAAGCATGAAATGGTCTTGGTTGACCAGGTTGAATGTTTGCAGGGGGGTTGATGTACCATACTAGTATCCCCAGATTCATGTTAGGAAGGACTAGTGAAGACATGACAACTAAAAAAAGAATTCCCGGAGGGGGGAATAAGAAAGGTATATAGCCAGTAGGAAAATGCCCCAGCAGAATAGCTCCTAGATGTTGAGACTTGGAGGAACAGTGCCTTGTGGGAACATAGAAGAGGCACCCACAAACGGAGGAGGTCCTGGGGGAGTAAGTCTAGAGGGTTCAACTGGAACAACAACAACAGGGTGTTGAGGAGTTGGTTGTTGATCAAGTGTACCGGACTACTTGAAGGAAGCCCGCGACTCTTGTAACATGCAAACGCTCATAGAGGTAGCTTTGAGATGGGAGGGGGAGGACCAAGGAAAGCACCCAATAATGAGGAATCCTTATAGACTTCGGGTGATATACTGGTGGAAGGAGTTGAAGACAATTTGTCGAACATTGATGAGATAATGGAATCGAGGGAGGTCACAGATGTCAGCTTGTAGTAAGTTAGCTAATTGATGGTAACGATCTTCCCTTCATGGGGGAAGCACATCTTGTAGAACACCGCAGATGTGACAGCTGACATAACATATGTGTAACTACGACCTAAGAGAATTTTGTAATCGAAAGGGGCATCAATGACTTCAATGTCGACATGGACAATCTTGCTCGCAAGGGTCACTAGACAATTGTGGTACATGCCAAGGGGCTAAGAGGGGTGTCCATCCCAATCACACAAAGTGATGATGGAGGGGGAAAACTCAGGTGACTTGATATGTTTCCAAATAGCAGCAGACATCACACAGGTGGATGCGCCTTTGTCAATAATGCATATGGAGATGATGGCATTATAGACTCTAACTAGTATCTGGAAAGCAACAGATGAAGACAATGGGGGATGTTATGATGTATCAACTGGGAAGACAATCAAACGATCATCAGAAGGATCTACTACACCTAAGGCAGTTAATAGAGCTTTCTTTTGGGATGGGCATTACTAGAGGACTTCCAACTATTGCACTAAAAATTGTCACCTTGACATTCTGCTATCTATGTGAGTTCATTACCACTCATACTTTCCTCCTCTGTAAGTCTAAAACATCAATTCCTCATATCAAGTCTTGAAAATAAGAGAAAATATCTTAAAAAATTTTAAAACTCTGGTTCCGCACTTTCTCTTTGTCTTACCTACGGTCCCGCACCTAATGGTTATGTCTCCGGTGCACCTGACCTCATTGTCTCTGTGTTAAACGTGTGGACCCTCGTAAAAGTTAAAAAGGCACAAGTATATTCTAAAAAAAGCTCACTTTCAGTTATTTCTAGAAGCTTCTGGAAGGAATCTTGAGGTGGCAAGTTCGCTCTTTTAAGGTTCATGCGACCCATACCTTAAGGAGCTAACCCCTTGATGTGAGGAGCTTATTCCTTTGAAGGAGGATTCTATCCCTTCATAGGTGGAGTTGTAACCTCCTCCTCTACACCATAAAAAGAAGCATTGAGCTGGTTAACTGGTGGAAGTTAGAAGCTTAGTATTTTTTGAGGTAAAATGTTGTTGGAACTTAATCTTCTTTAGTTGAGTTTTTATGAGGAGAGATTACATACCTCTATGTATCTCATTTGGAACAGTGCAAGACTTGTCAAAGTAAAGGAAATTCCTATTTCAGACCCTAGGAAGAACTTGTTTAACATCAAGGCTAAAAAGGTTGTAAAGTTCTTCTACTATTCAAAGTTAATACAAATATATTTGTTTTTCTCAATAAGTTGTTAATTCATTGTTTATTTTATGGATTCCTTTATCACCATAATAGGCATGATTTATAATATTTGCTATGTAGGTGCTATTTAATGTTTTCTTGTTTGTGATTGCAGGTCTTCAAAGATAACTCTTTCTAACGACTGGAGGACCACTACTACGAACAAGCACTGGATCTAAGGTAGGATCTTAACACCTTTGTAGTATTTACCTATAAATAGCATATGTCTAGAGAAAGATAGGTTTGTTTGTCTATTTTTTGCTAGACTATCTTTTGATACTAGGGAAATCGGTCTTGTCCGCAAGATTGATTTATCCGGCCAACAAATTGGCAACTCCAATTGGGAAGGTATTTGATTTTTGGTTTTCCTTTGTTTTGACTTGAGAAAATTGTTTTTTTCTGGTTTTTTATTGATGTATACTGGCTTGGGTAGCTTTCAAAAATCTTCAAGTATTTTTCTTTTTTTTGAAGTTTTTTGGGGACCGCACTTTGTCTTCACAAACAGTGCGGACATCTTTGCATTTTCCTTGACTAAACAGTGCAGAACCACACCTGTTACTTCTGGAGCCTACTGACCCTGTAAGAAAAAATTTGAAAAAATTAAGATATCTTCTTCCAAATAAGTTTAGGTTTGATTTAGGATTCTTAGTGTCTACCCATATCTATATTTTTCCTATCAAAAATATCTTGTGAGTGAGTTCCGATAGTATTTTTGTTTTGAATGATTTTCTAGAAGTTTTGCATGCTTGAAGTGGTTTTCACTTTGTCTCTATAGTGACTCAAAGATGAGAAGCTTGAGAAACCTTAGATCACCCTAGTGTCTTTTCATCTTCTTGATGAGTCTGACTTGGTTGTGAAATCTATCCTTTGTGAGAAATAGATTTAGTTTTCGCATTGCAAATCTTTGAACAAATTTTGTTATAAGTTCTGAATTTCATTTTTACAAAAGAAAACATATCTGGATGTTTTTTGATTGGTTTGTTATTCTCTGTAAATGAATCCTTAGTTTACTGAACAACTAAGTAAAATGTCCTCAAAAAATAATTAAAGCTTTTATTCAATTAGATTTTTAAAGTTTTTAGATCTCAAAATTAGTTTTTTGTAGTTTTGAGTGTTTTTCTAGAACCTGTAGATCTCTTTTGAAGAAAATTGTTTTTTTTTTGTAGTTTCAAGTTTTGAAAAGTGAAAGGAATTTATTGTGAGCATTAATTATTTGTCTCGTTTTGAGTTCTTATTAAAAAACAAAAATATTTTCTTTCCATTTCCATGTTGAAAGAAAGAATTGTTTCTTAAATAATTGCATTCTCGAACTCTTTCTTTTAGCTAGAATTTCATCGAAAGAAAAACGAATTGCTTACCATTTTAGGTACATTTTTTTTAGTGTGCTTGGAGTCGAGTCTTCACACCATCAAAGTTTCATTTCCATACCTATTGACTTAAAGAACAACTTGACCTAGTAATCTTTTCTATTTCTATGGCTCTTATCACCAATATAGCTTAGGCTAGTATCTTGGAGTAGGGAGTAATTAACTCTCCAAGATAGTTAAAACAAACAAGTAGACATCTTGTGGTAGGAAATAAATCCAATTGTAATTGATACATTCTGGGAAGCTTCTCTTAAAGGAGTCAATCACGAGATCATGTCCGAACCTTTGAGACAATCAATTATGTTTCATTGGAAAAGATAGAAGATCTATGCGTATTATAAACGGTAAACCTCGAATTAACCATTGTCGAGGATCCTGGGGTCACTTGTTGGTAAACCTCAGATTGACCATGTCGAGGAGCCTTCAAGGGGATTAAGCTTTGTTACTCTACCCTTGCGTGTAGAATCGGATCTGTCCCCCCAGTTGTATTTTTTGTTGTTGGTAACCTCAGTGTCCATAAACTTAAGATTATTTCCTAAGGTGAAGGTGAAGGAAAGATCTCACTATACCTAGAGCAGATGTCGACCAGACTCACTTGGACTCTCTGGGGGGTTCTTTTCACTCAAGATGGTTTTGTGAAGAAATGTGTGCTAGTTTGTTTCATTAAGCAGGTTGTCGGGGTAACTGTTCCAACCGCCCTTTCTGTATTAAACTTCTCCTAAGTTGGATTTCATCACCAACTAGTGTTTTTAGTACGGGAAGTTACTGTTTATGTGTGGTTTGAACTCTTAGATTTTTAGGCATGTGATACAGTTGTTTGTTTCTTTAGAGACTTTAGATGTTTTTATTGAAATTTTCTTTGTTTGCGTGTGATTAATTAATATTTAATCATGGTCGAATTATCGAGACAATCTCGTAGACTTCAGGGGAAACCTCCTGAGTATACACCAAGCCAACTTGAAGGGCTGCGAGCTCTCGTATCACCTAGTGATAGCAGATTTGAATCACCAGAAGCTGGAGATTCATCTCTAATTGTTCATCCTAATTATCAAATACAAACAACAGATCATATTCAAGAGCCAATTTCATTTTCCGATGTTACTGATAGTATTTCTCCTTCCAGTGAATTAGCTGAAGAACCTGAAATTTATGAGCCTGACACTGAACCTGTTGTTTTGGAACCATCTTCAGGATTTGTTACTCCAACTTCTAGTGATCCTGCTTCACCTAGGGTAAGAAATATTATTACTCAAAATATTCCTTCTGGCCTCATTTCTATTGAAGAACTTGTCGGTCTAGATGAAGACGTAACTCTTCCCGAAAACCAACAGACTTTAAATCTTAGCGAATGTGAACCAATATTCTACAGTCCTTTTAGGAGTGACGCTTGGTATTTATCATTGACAATTTTTTTAGAAAACCCGGGTCTTAGTTTTTCACCACCTCGAATTCCTTTTCATCCTACACCAAGAGGTTATTATCCTTCATCGATCATGTTAAGAAATTCATCTATGTTTTCCCAATCACCGGAAACATTTTTATACGGCGGTTCTTCTATTCCTTTGGGGTACCAGTCACTCTCTGATACTTTTTGTTGAGGAGGTAAATCCCCTCTGCGGACAGAGGCGATCCCTACTAGCCCAGACTGGGTCTAGCAACAATCATCAAATGCTATAGTGCAAGTTCCTAATAGCAAATTAGCAGACCAGTGATGAAGGCCTACCTGGATTCCAATGCCAGTGTTTGTAGGAGAGGTGGTGCTCTCATTCCTCCACTTCGGCAGATCACAATCCTCACAATCTCCATGAATGGACACCTACACATACAAGAAACAACGTAAACACAAGCATAAAATCCGGCATATGCAACTATATGTCAATCAGAAAAGACATAACTCATCATCATCATAAATAATAACAAGAGTGGAACCATAACCAATAGTCATTCAATAATAATTAATCAAAGGGGAGTACAACCAATGTTCTGACGTTGGATTCTCCTTTGGCCGGTAGTCAGCAGCACGTGTCTTGCAAAGCCTATCAGGAATAAGGACAAGCCTCTCTCTTTAGATCTTAGAAAATAATCTCCTTGCTTGGATTTGGCCTTAAGGAATCAAGAAGGCTCTTGCAGCATGAAGCTCTTGGAAATTTGGCAATTCTGAATCTCTGGAACTCAAAAACTCTGGAACTAGCTTGCAAAGGAAAATGGGCAAGCTTTTATAGATGGAGGAAGGGGAGTTGGGATCATAACCAATAATCATGGGATTGGCCATATCATCAAGGAAGCTTCCATGAGAGGTGGCAAATCACTTCCTCTCTATGGAAATCCGTAGCCAAACCACCCAACTCAAGATAGATAGCAGTCCAGGAATTTGTTAGGACGAAACTTCTGCCATTTATTTGTTAAAAAACACCTGTGATTATGGTTGGCGTGGGTGCGACTCTATGACAGAGTGCAAATTGGTGTGCCCGCTTTGGAGGATTTGCCCCCTTGGCACGAGGGCTACACTATGGAACCGTGCCAATGGAGAAAGAGCTATTTTAGGGTTTTTTAGCAGGAGACGTCTTCAGGGCAAATGAAGCTCATGTTCAGAGGAATGTAATGCAAGTGTTTGCAAGCCATGTCACTTCTCATAGGTCCCAGAATGAGTCCTCCAAGATATGGGAGAGGGGTAGCAGGGACGGTGACAAATTGTTGTGTAACAGATGCCCCCTAAAGCATGAGGCCCGAAAGAGAGAGAGGGGTAAAATGCTTTACAAGAACATGTCCAACCAAAAACACTGCCGTTGGAAAACCTACGTGGAGAAGTACAACTGATATCTCAAATACATGATATATGTGGTATGGGCGTAGCCATCCATAGCAGAGTACATAACAATATAGATCCAAGGTATGGGTGTAGCCATCCAGTGAGGATCGATAAATAGACTCAGGCATGGTCGCAGCCATCTAGTGAATGAGTCATGTAATAATCATAATAATCCACAAGATCGCAGCCTGGATCCCAACAGACAAAATCCAGGGTCTTGTGCTCCATCTCGATCCGAACAAAGTACAATTTCAAGCATGCGAATATAGGAGCCGAAGTCAAACATGCAAGAACATCGTCTGAGTACCAGCCAATGATGAAAGTTGTTAACAGATGTGAGAGGTACCACCAATAATGGCAATGGCCCTCAAGGTACTACAGGTACAATCTACGACGTGTGAATCAGTGAGCTGGTGTCTAACACCCGTAGAATCATTAGATAGGAGGCCAATGATGAAAACCTCGCGTCAAATGCGAAGAACTTGTCATTGAGGCATGCAAGCTCCAAGGCACCAGAGGGGAGTCTCTAGATCAGCTTCTTGGATAATGAGCTGAAGTCGACAGGAAGTGACCTTGACCGAAGGTGGGCCATAGTGTTTCCCACATCATCAACGTGAGACAGAGGGAGATAATGTTTTTGTGAATCAAGATTATATGAGTTATCAGAGGGAGGTTGATATTTCACAGAGGTCAACTTCTCTTGAACATATCGGTGGCACGATAATGGACTTGGAAGTATTTGACATCAACCGTTCAGAGGTCATGGTGACAAGGCAAAGAGCAAATGAGAGGTAAAATAGGATCACCCAAACCCACATAGGCAAGTGGAAAAATGAGATGAGATGTCCCCACCCAGACACGAATGCAGACAAGTGCCATGTTCAAGAGCAACATACTGCCGACATGACAATGATTCTGGTTCCATTTTCCCCACCATTTCTGGCTAGTGCCCCAATTATTTTTATTAACAAGCACGACGGGGATAGCATATGCTTGTAAAACATCATTTCGACGGAATCCAATGTCATCAAGTTTTAACGAGTCTGACAAAGGAAGAACTCTGTGTCTTTTCATGTTTAGAGAGTTTGAAAAGACAGCAAAAAAGTAAACTCCAGGGTTTTCCTTTTTCGTAAAGTTGTGTCTCTCAAGCCCGAAAAAGTATAAAACAATACTTGAAAGAACCACCCAACCATAACGATCGAGGAGTACTTTTCATGATTAGTGACTTCGACCTGAAAAAGTAAAAAAGCGACCGAAATCACGTCGTTTCGTAGCCGTTAACGAGCCTGAAACAACAAAGGCCCAACGATCGTTTCGTCTTTACACGGTTAGAAAAGGGCTTAAAGGTGACCGCCTCTTATTTACGTTTAACGAGTCAAGAGGAATAACTTGGCAATCTTTTCATCTTTAAACAGTCAGAAAAGAGTTGAAAGAAGACCTCCATTTTTATTCTCTTTAACGAGTCAAAAAGGAAAAAAATACTTGGAAATCTTTTCATATTTTACGAGTCAGAAAAGAGATTAAAGGTGACTTGTCCTAGAGGAACGAGTGGTATAAAGGGTAGCAACTGGTTCTGGCAATGGTGGAACTACTCAAAACATGCAATGGTCAAAAGGCTGGCTAATAAAACCACTCATTGTTGCGGTTCCTCAAGAAAGGGAAAAAACAACTGAGTGAAAGCATATGATCAGCCAAAGAGATGGTGGCAATGGAAAGGAAACAACCAAGGCTCATCTAGCAGAATTGAGTGGATAAAAATGGCAATCACGAGATGTACATTGGGTATGGGTTCATTTTTACACAACCTTGAACCATGGAGAACTCTGCTTGGATTCGGTTTCATGTTTACACAAGCTTGAAACGAAAAACTGTGCTTGTTATAAGTTCGCATGCCCCTAGCATAATGACGCAAAATGAGGTACATGCCCCCCAAGCTTCATTGCATTCAACAAAGTGGATGGAATGAAGGTTCATGTTCGATATCTTGGAAAGACTCGACTTGTATTTTACGAGATCTTAATCAAAAGACTCGATTTGGAAAGGGTGTTGTTTCATTTTTTAATGAGGTTGACACAGTAAAAGAACTATCCTCATAACGCTTGTTTCATTTTTTAATGATCTTGACACAAGATCAGGAACTATGCTCGACCAGACCCAGTTTCAATTTTTAAGGAGCTTGACATAGGAAAGCGAACTATGCTCCGAACAAACTTCATCATAATGAACAGGAAGTCGTTGCTTCCAAGAGTGCCACTCTCAGTGGAAGGATAACATCATGGAAGTCAGGACCCAATGCCCCCAGGACACTATGCACGACGGCAGCATCACTAGATACAGGCACAGGATAAGTAGCGTAGTTGACCTGCGGTGGGGCAGATATAATTGGTGGATAAAAACCAAGAGGGGATGACAACTGCGTAGGAGGCACCGGGGAACTAAAGAATGATAATTAATCTATAGTCACGATTCTTCCATCGTGTGGAAAGCAAACCACACAAAAAAGTGAAGAGACAAGGGCCTCCATGGCATAAACATAGTCACGGCCAAGGAGAAGACTGAAATCTAAAGCACCTTGGGTAACCAGTACGTCTATATAAACGATTTTGCCTCCCAATGTAATAGGGAACATCAGAAGGATCCCTAATGGTTGACTGGTTCCTTCGTCAAATACTAACAGATTCTATGCAACCAGCACAAGCTGTGGGGAGCCCAAAGCTTGCCAAGTAGTGGAAGGCATAAGGCTGATAGATGAACCCTCATCCAAAACAGTGCCAGGTACTGCCTTATCATAGGCATGTACTGTAATCTGGAAAGGCACATGGGATGGAAGGCAGAAAGTAGTCAGGTGACTCCAGTCGAAGGAAATGACTAAACTACTTGGTGGGGGAATCGTATGATTGCCCCCCTGCTCTAAAGGAACCGAAGAAGGACTCTCTGGATCAACTGGGATAGGAGGGTCGTTTTCGGACTCAAGAGAATCTAATGAGATGAGAAGAACATGGGCATGATGCTCTTTCGAAACAGAGTGATCGACAGGTGGTGAACCCGAGTCGACACTCTTTCCGACCAATGGTTGGTCTGGAACAGGCATAGCACAGCCAGGTTCAGAAAGAGGAGGATGGACAAGAGAAGAATCTAAGTCAATCTCGTTGTTGACGGGGAGAGGGTCTGAAGAGAGCCTTTGATAGCCAATAGGAAGTTGAGGTGAAGAAGTTGTAAGACTTTCCAGGATGGCATAAGCTTTATCCATGAGTGGACAAAGGTGAAGGGGATGGTTGCCTTCACATAGCCTACAGGGGAATCAAATCTTCCCTTCCTTCTTACCATTGCCAATTGATAGGGTAGCATCGCCATGAGCTTCATAGGACAATGAGGGGCAGGCCGAATCGTGAGACCATACTTCTAAGATCCTAGGAATGCCAGGACAATCACGAAGAAGATGGTCTCCCTTGCACAATTTACAAGGAAACTTAACCTTCTACAGAGGAGCAGAAGGAGTTCTGACCTGAGTTGTACTTGGCGCAGTATCTGCACTTTTAGCCTCTCGCTTATGAGACTTATTCTTCTTTGTCTTCTGCTTCTTCTTCTTAGCCACCTGGTTACTTGAATCCAAACTTTCACCAAGCGAAGTAGAAGATGAGGACGTAGAAACGGGTGAAGAAGGGGAGAGGTCCACCTTCGAATCAACATGATGTTGTTCGGGTGGAGGAACTAATTGACCAGTAGTTGAGACATTAGAGACTACAGAGGTTGAGAACAACCAAACAGGAAACCCAACAGTTAACCCAGGAAGGGACAATGTTGCCATGTAAGGAGCACCAATATTCCCAAAAGGAGGAAAATGACCAGGATTCCCATCAGAGGGGATTCCTGGGATGGTGGACTCTGGAAAAGTTGCCATCAAAAACTGAAAATCGCACACGAGGCTGAAAAAGAGTCAAGACGCACATCAAATGGCCAACAAACAGAATCTAATAGGGCGTGTGATCGCGAGTGATTTAATTTTTACCACATTGAAATTAAGAAACTTCACCGTTTCATGTTTTAAGAGTCAAGAAACGGATAAAAGGTGACTCTATCACTTTCAAATTTGAAACAAGCGTGAAAGGACAAGTGCTTGGTGATCCTTTCAAATTTAAGGAGTCAGAAAAGATCAAATGACTGCTTAGGGGTACTAGGCAAAGAGGTTGTACCAAATAACCGTGAACTACAATATACACCTTGGTTTTAGAAATGAAAGAGAAATCAACCAAGGACTTTCCATATGTGCAGGCAATCTCCCCAAATGTTGTGTTCGGTGTATCACGGGTACAGGGTGGCAGACTCGGCTTCCTATGGATAAAGGATGATAATCTAGTGGGGTCTCCCCATATACTCGACAGTACGTAGGAGCACAATTCCGTAATAGACCACTATTGAGTCACAGAAGGAGGAATCACCCAACCTTGAGTGGAAACAAAAGTGACTAGGTTTAACGACGCCGGAGCACATCTCTAGCCTAGACCTCTAAATATGTTTCGTTAAATTCCAATGCATTTTTAGATTCATTTATTTCATTTTAAATTTGATCTTGGATTACGTTTTAGTTTTCAGGCCCGAGCAAGTGTAGTATCTCAAAATCTTCTAAATGCAAGCTATATGCCACAGTATATCATTTTATTCAATGAACACTAACTATAAGAGAGTTGAGAGCTTTCACACCAACAAAATGATCATAAAACAACCAACGATATCTCTAATGCAGCTAATGGAAATCAAAAATCTTTTCTTCAAAGTCATTAATCACTAATAACAACGAAAAGCTCTAATTCACATTAACTAATGAAAAGCAAAAGAGATTTTTTTTTAATGTTAAGGGCAAGATGCACTAAACGAACTTTGAGAAATGATAATAAGAGAGCAAAAACAAGCAAATTCCACTCAATGCAAGCATAATCAGATCCAAAAATGACAAATTAGTCCTTCAAAACCGAGAAAAATCCCAAAGACACGTATGAGCCATTTAATCTAGGCCCAAAACGAAACAAGGCTGAATTCAAGTGAGAAAAAGGTAGGTCACTCAAAAAACACAATGAAATAATTGGCAACCGCTAAATGAGTGCAAGGGAGCAATAAGAAAGTCAAATGGACCAATAAAAGACCAAAAACTCCTAAGGAAGGCTCGACACATAAAGCCACTAGATGCCCTAGGGCTAAAAATGTGGAATCGATATAAAATGCCAAACAACCAAAGGATGAAGGTTAAAACCAGTCAGACAAGACTCCAACACACTCAAGCAGTCGAGAAAATGTATCCAAAGACAAAGATCAAGCTCGGAAGGCTTAAAATCAAGCAAACTTTAGCAGTTCCCAAGCCTGGCGCGACTATCAAGCTGAAACTAGCACCTTTTAAGGATTGGAACGAGTGATATATTGACAACTGGTGCCAATTGGGATGACTATTACAAAGAAAAGAGCGCCAGTAAAGTTTTCTGTGCCAAAATGAAAAATAAGCAATCCAAAACTAGGCCAACAATAACCAGGTAAACCAAGAAGAAAAAAATAGTAGAAGAACCCAGCCCAAAAGGCTGACCAAGCAAGCAAAAAGTCAAGAAACAACCAAAAAGGCAAGACAAGCTCCCCAGGAGAGTCGCCAAATTATTGAGGAGGTAAATCCCCTCTGCGGACAAAGGCGATCCCTACTAGCCTAGACTGGGTCTAGCAACAATCATCAAACGTTATAGCGCAAGTTCCTAATTGGAAATTAACAGACCAGTGATGAAGGCCTACCTGGATTCCAACGCCAGTGTTTGTAGGAGAGGTGGTTGTCTCGTTCCTCTGCTTCGACAGATCACAATATTCATGATCTCCGTGAATGGACACCTACACATACAAGAAAAAACACAAACACAAGCATAAAATCCGGTATATGCAACTATATGTCAGTCAGAAAAGACATAACTCATCATCATCACAAATAATAACAAGAGTGGAACCATAACCAATAGTCGTTCATTAATAATTAATCAAAGGGGAGTACAACCAATGTTCTGACGCTAGATTCTCCTTTGGCGGGTAGTCAGCAACACATGTCTCACAAAGCCTGTTGGGAATAAGGACAAGCCTCTCTCTTTAGATCTTGGACAATAATCTCCTTGCTTGGATTTGGCCTTAAGGAATCAAGAAGGCTCTTGCAGCATGAAGCTCTTGGAAATTTGGCAATTCTGAATCTCTGGAACTCAAAAACTCTGTAACTAGCTTGCAAAGGAAAATGGGCAAGCTTTTATAGATGGAGGAAGGGGAGTTGGGATCATAACCAATAATCATGGGATTTGCCATATCATCAAGGAAGCTTCCATGAGAGGTGGAAAACCACTTCCTCTCTATGGAAATCCGTAGCCAAACCACCCAACTCAAGATAGATAGCAGTCCAGGAATTTGTTAGGACAAAACTTCCTCCGTTTATTTGTTAAAAAACACCTCTGATTATGGTTGGTGCGGGTGCGACTCTACGACAGAGCGCCAATTGGCGCGCCTGCTTTGGAGGATTTTCCCCCTTGGCGCGAGGGTTGCACTATGGAACCGCGCCAATTGAAAAAGAGCTATTTTTAGGGTTTTTCAGCAGGAGATGTCTTCAGGGCAAATAAAGCTCATGTTCAGAGGAATGCAATGCAAGTGTTTGCAGGCCATGTCACTTCTCATAGGTCCCGGAATGAGTCCTCCAAGATATAGGAGAGGGGTAGCAGGGACGTGACAACTTGTTGTGTAACACTTTTTCAGGAGCAACTCCTCGACCGGCTAAACAAGAGTTATCATCTGGTAGTAATGGAACTCAAACATTGAACACAGAGAAAATCCATATGATGTCTAGTAGTATTCCAAATCCTCAACCTCAAGGTAGTCAGTTACCGCCTGGGGGGCAACCTCAAGGTAGTTAGTTACCACCTGGGGGCAACCTCAAGGTAGTCAGTTACCACCTGGAGGGCTACCTCAAGGTTTTCAACCTTCAGGACAGTATATACCGTAAGGTCAACCCCAAATTCAGTATATTCCTCAGGATGGTTATCAACCCCAGATTTAGTACATGCCTCAGGGTTATCAACCTCAAGGTCAGTACCCAACTCAAGGTTTCCAACCGCCTTCAGGTCAATCATTTTTACAAGGAGCTAGAAATGTACCACTTAATTATCAGCCCTATGTTCAACCAGGTTATGGTCCTCCATATGTACAACCTTTTATGGGTCCATACCTCGGAATGAAGATGGTGTGGAATCCATCTCAAACTCAACAGACTATGCAACCTAATGTGCAGTTACCTAATCAACCTGGATAGCCTTTGGTTTCTGGTCCAACCCAGCAACCTGTCCAACCTACTATTCAAATCGCTGCACCTAGTTTAGTTCAGCAGCCTAGGCCTAGCACACCTCAGACTCCGCCTCAACTGTTGCAACTACTACAACTTCTATTCGACCTACAACACCTGTTTCTGGAGTATATGTAGCTCCAGTTTCTACTATCCTTGCATCAGTGCAAATTCCTCAAGTCTTTGTGCCACAGTCAGGACCTATAGTTCAGACTTCGGTCTAGATGCATGTAGGACAAGTTGGTACAAGTACGATTGCCACAAGTCAACCATAACTCATCTATCAACCATACCAGGGATAGTATCAATTCGGTCCTACTGTACAAAACCTAGTTTATTAGTATCAATCGTATCCTGGCTATACTTATCAACAGCCTCAACAGCCCCAGTTTGGTTCAGTTAATCCTAGTTTTCCAGGAGGTTATAACATTCCTAATGCAAATCTGATTCCAAGTTATCCTGGATATCCTCCTCCTGGAACTGGTCTCATTACTCAAGGTTTTCGTGACCCTAACCGTTAGTTACCATTATTGCAACTTTGGATTTACCTTATTTGTCACGCCTTACGAATGATCTAATTTACTATCTTCCGTATTGGCTGCCAATGCCTAATAAGTTGCCCAGTGATATCCTGAAATTTGAGGGTAAGTCAAGAGAGGATCCATCAAATCATGTTATGACTTATCACCTCTGGTGTGCATCTAATTCAATCATTGATGATTCAATTCGATTGCGTCTTTTTCAACGAACTCTTATTTGTCTTGCCGCCAAATGGTACACCGAGTTACCATGAGGCTCTATTAATAATTTCAATCAGTTAGCGACTGCCTTCTTAACTCATTTTCAGTTGCTTGTCAGATACGACAATGGCACAGAACTGTTAACTTCACTGAAACAATCCACGTCCACATATATTTTTTGATCATATTCATGAATGGCGATGTAGAAGGCATTTAGTGAAAGTTTTCATTCTGGATCAAATTTTAGTGGAATTATTCATTAAATCATTGTTATCCAAAGTCACTGAAGATGTAGCTAAGGGAGGAGTTGTCATTGAAGAGCAAGTCATTGTGCAAGCTCAGTACGTTGACCTCGTCTATACGCAGTTAGGTACTTTACATGAAAAAATCCCTAAGCTTCCAAAACACAGTCAAATAACTGCAGCGCCTTCAGGGTCTCATGCCGCTGATGGTATGATTGGTTTAGTTAGTACTAAAATTAAGAAGAAATCTTCAAAGAATTCTTCTCCTATAATAACTTTACCTGATCCCCTGAAAGGAGATTCTTCCGCTGAAGTTTCTGCCGACATCCATGTCGTAGAATCATCTACGACCAAATCAAAATCTGGTAGTAAAAAGAAGGGGAAGAAGAAAACAAACAAAATTCAAAAGATATAACGGATAAAAATGAATCTGTTGACGAAAAACGGAAACCTCGCTATCCTTGTTTCATTTGCAACGAGGATCATTTTACCAAAGAATGCCCACATCGAGCTGAGGTTTCGAAATTCGTTAAAGGTTCTCAAACGCCTGCTATCTTAAAGGATCCTTTTCCTACTCAAGATATTAAGATGATTGGTTCTTCCTCGAATGCCTCAGAAGAACCCATTATGATGATGTCTCATGTCAGGATTGCGATGCGATCGCAAGATTATGGTAGTAAAAATCTTGTTGGTGGTAAAGAAGCAGAATTTTCTAATTCAAACACATCAACTACACCTCCTCCTGGTTTTGATCCACTACAGATCGAGAAACCCAACCCTGACTTAGTAATCAAACCACCTACTAAAGGTGTACTTCATAAATCAGCTTTCAATCCACATGCAAGAGCTGCTTAGAATTAAAACATTGTTGAAGACTTAGCTATTTACCCTTGAGCAATGTCGGCTTTGGAAGTGCTGCAATCGTGCCCAGCACAGCGTAAATTACTATTGTCTGTTATAGGAGCTGTCGATATTCAGGATTCGAACCTAATAATCTTCGATTTAGAGAATAGTACACCCTGCCTACCTCATCAAATGGCTTTCTAGATTCTAGTTTTAGTCAAAAACAGACCTCGCTTTCGGACTGTTATTGATGAAGGGGCTTCTACGTGTATTATGTCGATCTAGTGTTGGAAATCGCTTGGTTCTCCCACACTCAATCAGTCTCCGACAATTCTAAAGGCTTTGGATGGTTGTGGGCTCCATCCTTTTGGTATTTTGCAGGATTTACCTATATGGGTCGAAGGCAAAACCATAAATCTAGATGTGGAAGTGGTTGATGCCCCTCTAGATTACAACCTTCTCCTAGGTCGCAGTTAGTATTATGCTATGACTGCTATTGTTTCATCGGTATTTCGGCTTATCAAGTTTCCTCATAACAGAAAGATCATTATGATAGACTAGCTGAATTATTTCTCATCTAACCCAGCCTCTACAGATAGTATTTAGCACATCGGTAAAATGTCTATCCCTTACAAGGATGTTGGCATAGGTTTGATTAAAGATTCTGGTTTACTGGGAACGTTTTCCTTCCCTCCTCCTAATGTATCACCTTCTATTGCAAATATTCATATAATTTCATTGAATATTGTTACTTTTGATGATCCTTGGATCGTACCTTCCGATTTTGAGGTGGATTCATTTGATGGTGCGATGCCTTTGATTCCCTTTGAAATTGCATATCGGGTTGTACAGTCATTTTATGATTCTTATTCAACGAAAACTGATCCAATGAATGTGGTCTATGGGGAATCACTTTCGATATCAACCTTAGCTACAACAACACTTTATGATCCTATTCATACTGATGAGAAAATTCGTGAACTTTTGTCTGTTGATGATTTACCATGGGAAGATCTTCATCACCGATCTTCGTTTTTACCTAAGCTTGATCATTTTGAAAATGATTTTTCTTCTATTTTTACTACTGACTATGTCAAAGAAAAAAAGAATTCATTGCAACATTCTGATTCTTAGTTAAATTTGGAAAATATCTCTCGAACAGTTCCTATTGACATTTCAATTAGGCCAGGAATTATTGAAAACATTCATATAGGTCCTTCCTGTATGGACGATGAAATCCAAACTTATAAAGCCCTATTTCAAGAATTTCGTGATGTGTTTGCCTGGTCATATGAAGAAATGCCAAGAATCGATCCATTAATTGTTGTCCTTGAAATTAAAACTTACCTGGATGCCAAACCTGTCTGGCAACACTTACGTCAAATACATCCGAGAAGAGCCGCTACTATCAAAGCTAAAGTTGAGAAACTACTTCGCGCAGGTTTCATTTATCCAATTCCTTTAACCGATTTTGTATCAAATATTGTTCCTGTCAACAAAAAACAAGGAACGATAAGAGTATGTATCGACTATAGGGATATTAATCGAGCTTTTCCTAAAGACAATTATCCAACCCCCTATATCGATCAAATTATTGATGATTGTGCCGGCAGTGAAATGTTCTCCTTTATGGATGGTTTCTCCGGTTACAATCAAATCAACAGATTCCCTGCTGATCAACCTAAAACAGCTTTCATTTGTCCATGGGGGGCATTTGCTTATTGCAAATTACCCTTTGGATTGAAGAATGCTGGAGCAACTTTTCAAAGGGCTATGTCTTACGCATTTCATGACATCAAACACATTGTGCAGCCTTATCTTGATGATTTACCTGCCCATTCATCACGTAGAGCTGATCATCTCACTCATTTATGAGCTATCTTTATGAGATGTGGACATTATCGAATTCCGTTGAATCCACACAAATGTGTATTATGTGTAGAAATGGGTTGCTTACTGGAATTTGTCATTTCAAAGGTTGGCATTCATGTCGACCCCTCAAATTTTGAAGCTATCGTTAATCTACCTCCTCCTTCGACTCTTCACCAACTCCAAAGTTTGCAAGGGAAAGCAAAATTTTTACGTCGTTTCATTCCTAACTACGCCGAGATAATGAAAGGTTTTACCAGGTTGTTAAAACAGAATATTCCATTCTTTTGGGATGAGATCGCTGATCAATCTTTTGATGCACTTAAACACGCATTAACCCATGCATCGTTACTACAGCCTCCCAATTACAACCAGGATTACTTTTTGTATCTCGCCGCTTCTAATTCCACCATTGGCATGGTTTTAGTTCAGGAAGATGAATTCAATAGTGAACATGTGATTTACTATCTTAGTCGAAATTTGCATCCGAATTAGCTTAAATATTTGCATGTGGAGAAATTGGCCTTGGCAGCTGTCCAAGCATGTCCAAAGATTTCGTCACTACATCTTATTACGCAAAACCACGGTAATTTCTCACTGTAACCCTATGATGTATATCTTGAATAAACAATTTCTAGGGGGGAAATATTTCAAATGGATAGTTATCTTGTAGGAATTTGACATGGAATTTGAAAAATCCAAGGCAAAGAAATCTTTGGTTTTTTCCAAACTGATGTGTGATTTCCCGCACACTGATATTGAAACTATGGCGAAGCAGCCCATTGCGGATGAATCCTTGTTTCTTATTAGTACTCTTGATCCTTGGTATGGAGATATTATTGTTTATCTCCAAACCAAATATTTTCGGCCTGAAATCTCACGATCTCAGCAACGGAAAATACATTTCCAATCCCAACAATACAATATTAATTGTGATACACTTTATTGTCGTGCAGCGGATTTTGTTTTCTGACATTGTCTAACTCATGAAGAAGCTGAAAAGGTTCTAAATTACTGTCATTCTGGAGCATGTGGTGGTCATATGTCTGGGTATGCCATAGCTGTTGCAGGATTTTATCCCCTAAGGCTCTTGGGTGGAACCCTAGCAGACTGAAAGTTGTCTAAATCAAGAAACATGCACACACACAGCCATTATGATAGAAAAAGCTATTTCTAAGGTGAGAAGGACGTACATCAGGTCCTACGTTTGGGTAGTTCCTCAAGGGTCCAAACCCTTCTTCACGTCCCTTCCGCTCCTTTGCCCTGCAAAAACAACAATTCCAAAGAATGCAGCAGTATATGGACAAAGATTTATGTAAAAATCATCTTTACATTATACAAGAAAGGAGTTAGTTATAAACTTTTAGACATCTATTCATACATGAAATTCAAACATGAACATCATTAACATAAAGAAAGAAGCATATCGGGAACAAGACGTGTTTCTTTATTAGACAAATAGAATAGTGCAAAAAAGAGCAATATCAACTGAACCACTTCTGCAGGCTCAAAGCTCAGCCTCCTTCTGGATCCGTCCCGCCTTAAGCCTCTAGTAGGTCTCCTTCCAATACTCACTCCAAGATGTCATAACTAAGGGATGAACATCCAATCATAAGTAAATAAGGGTTTCCTGTACAAAATGGGGGAAGTGCAGAAGGCACAAGGGTCTTCAGACTTGATCAGGGGGAAATCTCAGTATAATAACCTTTCTCTATATTCTCTCCTCCCTTTGGCCTTCCCTTAGGTGTCATTTTATACCAATTCCAAAGTAGTTTTTTAGTTAGGAATTGGTTGGGGACAGTTGAGGCCACGGGCACTAACAGGTGATCAGCAAGTAAAACCCGCGATCTCAGCCCGAAAATAAGGAGTTTTATATTTTTTTTAAGTGCTTTAATACATATACGTGGGTTGGGTATGTATGAACCCGCGTATACACGCGTTTAACTCAGGGCAATGTCGCGTACAAGGAATAAAACATTGTTTTTTAGATTTTGGACCAGGTCTGGAAGG
>APFE030449123.1:126522-148869 GCA_000404065.3 Pinus taeda | reverse complement strand
TCTCGTCGAGAGGTGTAGGATTGATCCAAAGATCATCCGATTCCGATAAGTATTTAAGGAGATATGAATTTATTTTGTTTATGTAATTATTATCAAGCCGACCAGCACTTATGTAGGCTCTAGAAGCCCAACCGACGTGTCTATTCATCATCTTCGTTTTAGTATAAATAGAAGAGGATTTGAAGTCATTTGTATACACATTCTTCATGTGATCTTCTCCTCTCCACGTCTTGGGTTTTTGGTGAAGGAGAGTCACATAGAGGATACGTTGGCCTATATACAAATGATGCCCTAAATCGCAGAAGCCCTAGAAACAGTCATGGAGGAGTCTTATATGCTGTCCTAAAGGATGCTCTTCTATGCAGCAAGGAGAGACTTCAATACGCTGTCCAAGGGAGCTTCTATTCACAGTCAAAGGAAGCTCTAAAAGTGCCCTAGCCGCAGTCAAGAGGAAGGGTTCTATTCACAGCTAACCGCAGTCCTAAAAGGGAGGGATCTAGCCTTACCCTAGCTGTAGTAAGGAAGAGTCATAGCCACAGTTGGAGAGACCCTAATCAGTAGAAAATGAAGGCCTAAAGCCGCAGTCTCAAGAGGCTTCTATCTAGCCCTAACCGCAGTGAAGGAGGCCTATTCTCAGCTGAAGGAGAAGCCCTCATATGCAGCCCTATAGACGCAGTTGAAGGAGGATCCTTATACGCTGTATAGAGGAGGCTTATCCGATATCTTAAAAGGCCCTAGACGCAGTCCAATCAAGTGTCGTAGCTGCTGTTCAAGTGTGCCCTAGAAGCAGTTGAATGTAGACCCTAGCACTGTACAAAGAAGGGTTTAAGCAGCAGAAAGGAAGACTCCTATACGCTGGCAGGAAAGGCCTTATACATTGATGCCATAGTCACTGTTTATGAAGCCCTTCTTCAGCAGCAAGAAGACACTTAACGCAGCAAGAAGGAGAGTCTTATAAAGCCTAGTCTAGGCCGCAGTCAAGGAGGCATCATATGCAGGCCTAAACCGAAGCAAGAAAAGGATGTTAGGGTCTCCACCTACAGCCAGCAAGATAGCCTTTAAACGCAGCAAGAAAGTGACTCATAAATATCTATGCAGGCAGAAGGATGTAGCTATAATATAAGGAATCATGGGCAGCACAGTGATGTATGAGAGCATGAGCAGCATGATGCAGATCATGGACAGCATGATGTATGGACAGTGTGATGTATGAGATCATGAGCAGCATGATGGTGCTACATGGTAAGGCGCAGCAAATGGACGAGATGTAGCACGATAATAGGTGAAGGAGTCACCTTGAGAATCAGTTGAAGTAGAATGTCTTCAACTGATCTCATCATGATACAAAATGATCTATGCTAGATCTAGATAAGTCAAAGTATTGACTGCTGTTGTAAATGTACTCTCTCTCTCTCTTTCTCTGCTGAACTTTGAAGATAAAAGAAGATTTGATCAAAGGGTTTCCCCACACATTGTGGGGTTGTCCCTGGCTCGCGCCATATCTTGTGTCCTCTTGTCTTGGCTTGTCTTCTGCATTTTGTATTTATGTTCTATCTACAGTTTATCGTAATGCTGATGTGATTGCTAACTGTGAAAAAATAAATAAATTGCTCTAGCATAGAACATACCTAAATTTAACAATACCTTACATCGGAGATAAACTTGTCCCATATCTTCGTAGCACTAAAACCATTTCGAATCAAATCTTCAACATTGGTTTGTATATTCTCTGTTAAATGCAGTGCATAATTGAATTTCTTGGGCATGTCATTTCCTTCATTTCCATGACAAACAACATTTTGCTCATCAATATGTTTGCATGCTATATATATTAGAACAACATCATTTGGTCTAAAAGCAAGTCGTCTCATAATGAGGTGACATTGGAAACCAACTTTAATGTTGGGACATGGAAGACGTTTTTTAGTTGTAGATTCAAGTTCAACTACATTACTAGCTTGTACATGATTCAACCCATAGGCACACCAATATCTGAATGTCAAGAATTTACAACAAATTAAATAAAATATTTATGCATGTTTGACATAGTGAACTTCAAATCAAAATTCTCTCTCTCTCTCTCTCTCTCTCTCTCTCTCTCTCTCTCTATATATATATATATATATTATAATTAAAGAGAGAGAGAGAACATATTCTAGATATGCTAAAGAATGTGTCTTCTTGATATCCTTCACATATTTACTTCATCGAGTTTTAGCAACAAATTAAGTAGGTGCACTTTCCCTTAATTGCTATCCACTTATAAAATCCTCAAGTCAACAACACAGAATAATCGTGACTTGGTCTCCCTTTACTTCTGTCCATGTCAAATCTTCCACTGAAAACTGTGTCATTCCTTCTGGGTCCTCAACCTCCAACTCATTAATCAAGTCCCACTTTTTCATTCTTCAAATCCCTATACAAATGAGGGAACAAGACTATTTACTAGACATATGAGGGTGCTCATCTCGTGTCTTTCAGAAAATGTAACTTAACTCAAGGATAGAGTGAGATAACTTCATGATTGAGAAGGCATTTTTTGGTCCTATTTTCTGATGGTCCAAAGTTATTTCCCAGAATGAACATGTTAACTCCATCCTTAGTTGGTAAATACCTGATATACTCCAATCTACTTAGGTTGAGGAACTATACCGGGGCATTTCATATTATGAAGAAATGTTTCCAAATTTCCCATACCACACCTTCATTGTCCACAAAAATATTAACTAAACATATGGGGGCACTCATCTTGTGTCTTGAAAAAAATGTAAGCAACTCCGAGTTCTATACATCAATAAATTATCAAAAATAAATAATTAAGGATTTCATGGTTCAATTGGAATTTGATACTACTGTATGCAAATATCTCTTTTTACAGGATATATGGTGTCCAGATCTGCAAATTAAGATTTAAGAACACCATATTCAATCGTTTGACCACTAGTCCATCTTTCACTACCATGTTTATTGGTGCTCTATGGTGAGTAAAGAGAGAATTTTATTCAGCTCCCTAACCTGAGCTTCTGGAACTAGAAAAAGCAAGAAAAATGATATTCTAATGACCTCAAACAATTCACCAAGCCCCTGCTAAAATTCAAAATGTGAAATGTTGTCATATATGCAAGAAATCATTTAGTATAATTAGTATAGTTTTAGCATTTTACTTCATTGCATTGACTTTATAAACAAACTGTAAACTATGCCATAATAGTATTTGTTTATTTTAAACTATTTATTTCTAAAAGGGATAGAACTGATTAAAAATACAAGACTATGTAAGTCACAATTGTGAGCTACTTGCTTAATTCTCAACTAGGGAAGGACGAAGTAACTGCATCAGTAAGTCTAATAAATTGAGGATAAAAATTATAGAAGTTTATTTCATCCACCTCTGCAAACCAATTTAATTTAAAAAGAGAAATTAAAGATCTTTACTTTTGGGGAGGTCGACTTTAGCTTCTGCGTGTTGTAGTGGTCATGTTGTTCATTTGCATGACACCATATGATTTTTGTAAAGGGAGGGTTTGTCTAATCTGTTAATTATGGTTTTTATGTCTATGTTTCTACCTTTACAGTAGTCTGACTTTCTAGTTTCAGGTTTTTTTGGATATAGGGTTTTATGGTTTTTGGAATTGGGTCCATGAAATTAAGTTTTTGGATAGTATGTTCCTGTATCTGTGCATGTCACTTATTGTTTTATTAATAAATATAAGAAACATATTTCAAAAAAATAAAAGATTTTTTTAAAAAGAAACCTACACACTCGGAGAAATAGAGAGAGATGACCAGTGCCCATAGATCAAAATAAACAGAAAGGACATACCCTTTACAGAAAGAAATGCACATCAAGGAGGCCAAAATGTGAAACAAGATTTTCCACTAACAGTCTCTAGGATCCCCACTGAAAATGAACCAAATTTTGCAGCTTGAGTGCACATTGCATTGTCTCAAGGGTGGTTGGGAAAAATGGCTGCTATGTTCCCTTACCCAGGTTCAAATCCCTATTAATGACATAATGAACTGTAACACCTTGATAAATATTGTTGTAATGGCTTCATGCCTATGAATATTGTTGTATTCGCTTCAAATTTTGTAAACTCTTAAGTGAGTATATTTGTGGGCTGGCCTGGTACCAACAACCTCACTTTAGCTCTCAGCCCTCGGGCTGAGAGGGAGGCTCATTTCTTTCCTTAGAAAAAATGTACAGGAAACTTGAAAGCAAGAGACATTAAGCCCTATCAAAACCCTCTTAAGGAGGACAAAACCTTATCGCCTGTTTGAAAGAGGCCTTCACAGACGCTAAGACTTCTCATTGAGTTAATTATGTGGGCAGAAATATGCAGAATCCTCAGAAAACATAACATAAAACCATGAAAATAACTTTTCAAAAACTGGTTGACTCTGAAACGAAATGTCCAAAATGAAAAGCATATAAATGAATATATATATTTCTCTATTTTCACAGCAATCCAAGCAGAGAACAAAACATTGCAAGAGTAAAAATCCTATATGTTTTTTGTCTTAAAATTTTGATTTTGAGCTGAGGAAGTTGAAGGTTCAAACACAACCTCATTTGATTAGGCATCCATATTCGTACGGTGGCTTGAGAGCCCTGCACTAGTTGTTTTATTATCACTAGAGTCCATCTTAACAGAGGGCATACTGGGTCTGTACGTTAATAAGAATGGCCTATAAACTATTTTCTCACTTTAGGGATTGATCCGACAAAAAATGCAAAAGGATACCCCTCATTGTAAAGCCTCAATGTGAGCAGGGAGATTCATTCTTGATATTTTATCGTTTCCCCTAAATAAATGAACTAGGAAAGCCGAATATTTTCTAACAAGGGTTAGGGAAGACTCAACTTGGGCCTGTCTCTCAACTACTCCTTTACTTATAACATGCTACCGATGGGGCAACTTTCATGCTTGCCAATAGCAGATTCAAATTCCTTTTGCAATATAATTGAAATGGGTGATTGCACATCCCCTAGCTTAAACTACACATCATCATAATTTCTCTAATTGATTCATTAGGTTGCACCATCCATTCTAGTAAGTTGCTCGAAATTAATATCAAATTCACTTAAGGTGGCCTTCCAATATGACACATCTTGATCAATTGGGGGATCTTGGTCCTCTTGTGATGCTTCTATTGTTTTAGCTTCCCGTATTGCAAACATTCTGTCAATGAGATTATTTATTAGAAGTTTTACCAAACTTCAAATAGTATTGTTCTGTCTTCATTAGTATTTTTGAGTTGAGGTTTATATGACATCTTGTATGCAACAATAGGCTCAATATTGAATCTGAGTTTCTATTATTATTATCACTGCGATTGTTTATCTGACATCTTTTATTTGTACATATAATCATCTATCTATCTCCTAGGTCTTACAGTCCTAAAACGTTAGGTTTTGAAAGGCTGTAAGGTCCTTCCCTAATTTAGAAGGGAAAAGTCTTTTCATAGCTCATACAAAATCCTGAAAGATCAACCTAGATATTGTCTTGATCTCCCAAAATTGGAGGAATCAGTAGTGGTCTATAAAACAAAATATTCGTGGAATCAAATTTGGTTCATTTTATACCACTTTCTAAATAGATTTGTTTCTTCACTCTTTGTGACAGTTCATTTACTTCGGCATATGTAACCTTTTGTTTCAATCCATTATCAATTCCAGAGCAATAGGATTTTGCACTGCAACTTCACTGCTTTTCATGGGGATTAGAGTTTGTCATTGAGGTTATTTGAACTGTGATCTTGATGTTGTTCCTTTTTTAAACAAACAAATTTGGTTGAGTTTGTTTTATGCTGAATAATCCTTTTTTATGTTACACTGTCTGCAAAGGCTAAACTGTTAAATTTGGGGTTTTACCAGTGTAAGATAGGCATTACATAAGATGTAGGAGAGTTTTCTATATATCTTAAAAATGAATTCTTTAACGTCCCAAACCTATAAATGAATGCCCTTCCATGTCTTAGAATTATTACATGGGTATGTCGATCTGCTTTATATGGCAACGTTCAATCTCAAAATGAATCATCTCATTTTTTAATTTTTATACGTGGGTATGCACTGTAATATGGACATGGGTATTCTTCCATTTTAAACTGAATTCATTTATAGTTCAAGAGAAGTTTCAGTGCAAAGTTCAAGAAAAGCCTTCGGTGCAAAGTTCAAGATCAGAGGATTGCAGATGAAGAGGTTTCTGGAGCTAAAATACCTCAACTCAACGGGCGGTCTACTGGTTCCGTCTCCGTTATGCTCCGTCTGCTGGAAGGTGAATGGCGATGGGAGTCGCTTCGTATGCTAGGAATGTATGGTTCCTCGCTGGTTTTGATTCACAGATCTGGTCACAGGCGAAGAGGAGCCGACGATGGCCTGTGAAACTGGAAGTTCATAACGCGTGCGCCCAAATATTTATTTGAATAGGCCAGCATGGCAGGGAGTGTTTAGATGCCAACATGGCGACGGACCCTCCCCTCGTTGAATTGACTTGGACAACACCTTGGGATGTCAAATCGATGCATGGGTCATGTTTGTGAAAGGGTCACCATAGTGGCATTAAATGCAGTAGTCTATAACGCGATTTTTTGAAAGCTTTTCTGGCTGATTTTTCCGGTCAAAATCCGGCAGCAATTCATTGGAATCCTAAGTTTGATAGTTTGTTTCTGCATAATCAATGGCTCCCAGGGGTTTTCCAGGGCGCTGAATCCAAATATGAAGTTAAAAATCCATTTTAACTGCTAAAAATCAAGATTTAACCTCATTTCTTCCGCCGGATTCCATCACCAGAATCTCCAAAAAATCACATTATAGACAACTCCGCATTAAATGTCCTATTTGTTGCCGTAGCATGACCACTTCTTTTTGACGGATTACTAGATGTCATTTCAACATTTTAAAGGAATAATAATATATAATTATATTTCAGGGACTCGATATACATAATTATGTTATGATATTTACAATAGGTGTTAATAGCTTGGGTGGAGACGATCTGCCCCTCTGCGTGTTAAATATGTTTTCATATAGTATTTTTTTTATATACCCTGTAAATTGGAAACAAACTATCAACTATGAGGAGGGGTCAAGTTTTTTAATTTGTAAATTTTTTATCGCTTAATTCCATATTATATGTTATTTTTTTTCATACTACACATATCAATAGATTATATCTATATATATATATATTATATCATATTTTATATCTTTATATTTCATTGACTTAGGTTTAAGATGGATCAAAGCTATTTTAATTGTTTTTTTACATGTTGTAACATATATACATAAACATGTTTTATTAAAGTTTATAATGTCATTTGGGCATATATATAATTTAATTTTTTTATTTGATTTAATATTGTGTGATTTAAAATAACATTTGTTTATATTTTTTTATTTTTATATGTAAGATTATGTTGCTGGGCTACTGTTAAGATTTTTTGGAGGATTGTTTGGACACTTTTTCTGGTCAATGTTGTAAGGATTTAGGGAGATCACAAGTTTGAGTTGTGAACTTTCCATAATTGGTTTTTCTGAGTGCTAAATTCATATATAAAATCAAAAACCAGTATCTGAATGCTCAATTTATATATAACCTAGTTTTCAATTTATATATAACCTAGTTTAAATAATAAAAATGAAGATTTGAACAATTTTTTTCGCTAAATTCTAAAAAAACTCCAAATCTAATAGTTAGAAAACATCAATTACAAATTCTCTCGATTCTGAATTATGTACCTCAATACTCTTAATGTAATAAATATTGCAGAATAGATTACAACACCTCCCTGCAATTCAAATTCAAATGGCAGCAGAAACAGAGTCACGCTGACTTCATAAGCTCCTGTAGTATCAATTGATCACACAGCATTACACTACAATAGTCCAACACGATCAATTACCAAATACGCACAATTAAACTACAACAAAACTCTGCAAATCAACTTGATGAATAGGGAAATCGCCCCTCAACTAATTAGAATTACACAACACATATACCGATACCATGGCATTGGATTTCAAAACATAACCATATAAATAGAATAGCAATCAAGATGCATAAATATATATACAGGGCTCACGCACGCATTCAACTAGTAGCAAATACATAGAATTCAAGAATTGAAGAATCACTCATCAACATCAACACAACTGTTACAGTGGTCAACCCTGGTGGCTGGATAAAACCAATGTCGCGTACATTATTGTCATATGCTAGACCCTATATTGCCAGACCAAAGGCCATGGCGATCGTCTCTATGGTATAACATCATCTCTCTCTGTTGGGATGCATCTTTCATTCCCATGACTCTTCATTTTATCCTTCATCGTCTTTGCCATATGTAAAACTGATCGTGTACCTGCTCTGTCGATCCACACTTCGATTTCCTGGCTTCCTCGAGTGCCTCGGTTTCCCACATGGTGATCTCCGCAACTTGTCCCGCCTTTTTCCCAATTTGGCTATGACTGAGATGCACTTTTTGACCACATTCCCACCAGAGTTTTCCTGTCTCAGCACCACTGTTACGCCCAATTCACACCTGGCATGACACACAGGTCTGACCTAACCTCCATGCAAAAACACATGCAAGCCATAACTTGAAGTATGCCCTCTGTCCTGGATTATCATGGGCAAAGACTTGTGTGACGCCACTGCATCGATACTTCACCTTGGATTTATTTAGCAAACCTCTAAGGTTTTGATCCCTTCATGCGCTTAATAGATCCAAGGTAAAGATTTGCAAGCAAACCTCAAGGTTTTGATCGACTTAATAGATCCAACGTAAAGATGGATTTATGTTTGTCTTATTTTTTCTTCAAGTGAAATCTATTTATTACTGAGTGTGGTTTGATACAATTATAACAGTCATATCAATTGAGTAATGGCAAATTAATGTGTATAGAAACTGTTAGAATTAATGGAGAATAGGCTCTTTTTGTTATGTAGTTGTCATTTTTTTTATGAGTTATTTAGTTCTTATTATTCAGAGATATGATTGGCTTGGCTGTCCCGAACAAATTGTATTTATTTATTATTGAAAATTAATGTGAAGCCTATGTGGTGTTTTGCTTGAAAGCTCCTGGTGATCCGCACCTCCTTTTGTTTGGTTTGGTTTCTCATTTCATGTCTACCTTGTGCTAGTCTTGACATGTATCAGAGTTGCATAGCTGAGTGTCCTTTTGTTTGGTTTGGTTTCTCATTTCATATCTACCTTGTGCTAGTCTTGACATGTATCAGAGTTGCATAGCTGAGTGAAGGGCGTGACTGAAGCAGATTCGTCGCGAGATGTGGGTGGTAAAGTGCGACTAGGCACTGTAGAATTTCCACAATTCTCGTTTTGGAAACTCGGCGCGAGCTTTGGGTGGAACGTCGCGATTCGGAGCTATATAGCTGCTACTAACTTCGCAACTCCTTGGTGGATAAGCACGCCGATCTTCTACTGCATCCGCGTGGAGGAGATCTGCGTGAGAGCCGCCACTGTTGGATGCCGAGGTCTGCCGAGGAGCCCTGATCGCGGAGGGATTACCGTGAGATTGCCGTGAAATTCCGCTGTAGTGGCTGCGAAGGCTGCGTGGTGGCTGCGCAACCCTGTACTGCCTATTTTCCTTTGAAAGCGTGCTTGAGGTGGTTGTGGCCGCTGTGGTGTGAGCAGAGGTTGTTGCTTGGTATCCTGCGTGCGGATTGCCATGTGAAGGCTGCGTGCAGAAGCGTTGACATCTGAGTGCTGTGCATAGTGGGCTGAGAGAGGCCGTGGATTCTTTGTTTGCCATGGCACTAGAAAGAGGGTGTGGTAACAATTGTAGCGAGAGCAGCCACGGGTGTGGAGAGCGGTCTGTCTGGAGAGCGCGCAGAGTGGCTGAGACCACTTCTCTGGACCAACGATGGGCTCGATAATTCGCTGATAGTATGAAGAAGCATTATTGACAACGGAGCAGTTGACTAGCGTCAGAGGTGAAAAGTGTTTTGCCGTTCTGCATGTCGACGTAGTAATTGTTGTCGAAAACATTTGGAGTGATGAGATCCAAGTTTGTTGAGTTGACGGTGTCATTAACCACTGGACATATTGAATAAAGAGTGCTTGCAAAACTGGTGTTTGTTTGCTGCCTCCGCGAGGTGATGCTGGTTTGCTGCTCCTCCTCCTCCCCACGGTGGTGCAGAAATAATTATCGCTAAGATAATTAAAGTTTTAATTTCCTAAATTTTTAATTAAAAATATGGAGAAGAGCTCTGCATTATTTTGAAGGAGTTATTATTTGATATAAGGGGGGCATTTTTTTAAAAGGAATTTGGGGTGAAGATCTAGGGTTTATTTAAATTATTGAAATTTTTTATTCGTTCAAAATGAATAATCAAATCGTAGAAGCTTATCTCAATTAGTAATAAGCTTGATGGTTTCAATTACACGAATTGGAAGTTTAAGCTCTAGACTTTGCTTGAAAGACAGAAAGCCTATGGAATTGCCACTGGTGATGAGGTCAAGTCAACTGCTGCAATTGGTAGATCGAATACAACAATTCAAGCCTGGGAGAAAAGGGAGACGAAGGCAAAAGTTCTCCTCAAGTTATCAGTCAAAGATTGCATCATCTCTCACATTCGGGAGTGCAAGACAGCGAATGACATATGGACAACTCTCAAAGAAATGTACGAGATCAAGAACACCAGTCGAACTTTGTACCTCAGGAAAAAGATTCTCTCCATCAAAATAGAGGAGAATGAGTCTGTGTCTTCATTCATATCCCGGATAAAAGAGGTTAAAGATAAACTAACTGATATTGGTCAGACTGTGGCAAATGATGATTTGGTGACAATTACCATGAACAGCATAACGGATGATTATTAGATGTTTATAACCGGATTGAATGCAAGAGAAAAGCCTCCAGGCTTTGAAGAGCTTACCGGGATCTTGCTACAAGAAGAAGAAAGGAGGTTGTCCCTCAAACCTCAAAATCCAAATCTTGCATTGATAGCCAAGATCAAGCCGAAAGGGAAAGCAGTGGCTGATCACAGGAAGGGCAACGTACCACGAAAAAGGACACCACAAGGTATGACCTCACATAAACATGACTTTGCTCCTAAATGTTTTTATTGTGGTAAGATAGGCCATATTGCTAAATTTTGCCATAAGAAAAAGGCAGATGGGAAGAGGTACAAGCAGAGAAGACATGCAGGTCATCTGGCTAATGCAAATCAGAACCAGGATGTCAGAATATTTATGGCTGAGACTGCACTAGCCACTGAGGAGGATGAATCAGAGATTTGGTTCGTAGATTCTGGAGCCTCCTCACATATGACAGGGAAAAAGCAATGGTTTAGAAATTTTAGAGAATCCAACACTGGAGTAAAAGTATACCTTGGAGGGAGATCAAGGGACATGGAGATGTTCTTGTCACTCTGCCTAATGGAAAGATCAGGAATATATCTGATGTGTAGTATGTTCTTGATATTAAGAAGAACCTGATTTCTGTATCAAAGATTACAGATCAAGATCTCAAGGTGCACACGGCCCGCGACAAGGGCGCACGCTTCGTTCCTCGACCACCGTAAAACCAACATGTGCGGACTTTTACAATGTCATACCATTGTCATATGCTAGACCCTATATTTACTATAGGCCAAATGCCATGGCGATCGTCTCTATGGTATAACATCATCTCTCTGTTGGGATGCATCTTTCATTCCCATGACTCTTCATTTTATCTTTCATCGTCTTTGCCATATGTAAAACTGATCGTGTACCTGCTCTGTCGATCCACACTTCGATTTCCTGGCTTCCTCGAGTGCCTCGGTTTCCCACATGGTGATCTCCGCAACTTGTCCTGCCTTTTTCCCAATTTGGCTGTGACTGAGATGCACTTTTTGACCACATTCCCACCAGATTTTCCCTGTCTCAGCACCACTGTTACGCCCAACTCACGCCTGGCATGACACACAGGTCTGACCAAACCTCCGTGCAAAAACACATGCAAACCATAACTTGAAGTATGCCCTCTGTCCTGGATTATCATTTGCAAAGATTTGTGTGACGTCACTGCATCGATACTTCACCTTGGATTTATTTAGCAAAGCTCAAGGTGTTGATCCCTCTATGCACTTAATAGATCTAATAGATCCGAGGTAAAGATGTGCAAGCAAACCTCAAGGTTTTGATCGACTTAATAGATCCAAGGTAAAGATGGATCGATCGACTTAATAGATCCAAGGTAAAGATGGATCTATGTTTGTCTTAAAGTGAAATCTATTTATTACTAAGTGTGGTTTGATACAGTTATAACAGTCATATCAATTGAGTAATGGCAAACTAGTGCGTATAGAAACGAGTTTCGATATTAGTCAACTTGATTTTGACTAGCACACTGCAGCGAGCTGGAGCATATGAGCATCGAACTTGCAACTTTTATCTGACACTTTTAACCACTTTGTTGTTAGAGGACATGCTCATGCCAAAAAAATTGGACTATTTCTTAACTTGTCTCTGTCATGTCATCCATAGGCAGAAGTCTTGCTAATCTTCTTTGTCTCATTCCAATTTTACTGGATGTCATTAAAGAGACTACATCCTTGATCTCTGAAAGCTAAATAAAATCTAGGCTTGGGCTACAAACTGTAGCTATACAAGTTCTTATTCTGTTGCTTAGTTTAACGGGTGTTACCAGTAATCCCCACAAGAACATAATCCATCTTTAAAGTGGTGGAAACGGTTTAAATCCCTCATTATGATTTCTCGTTTGACAATCTTGGAGATGAATTTTGTGGCAATATGGCAGTCACCACAAACACGAAGATTTTTGGTAATCCTAATAGATGTCCCAGAACTTGTACTGATAAGACCAAAAGCAATAGCTAATTTTTCACTATGAACGAAGAGCATGTTTTCCTTGACTTCTTCTTCCACATCATGCAGCACAAAGTCTGTGCAAGGCACATACCCTGCTGCCTGCATCTGCATAGCCAAGGTCTCTAACATGGCATAAATTGCCTGTGTTTGAGGGTGTGACATGTCACCAACAACGAATGAGTGGAGCTTATTATTTACTTCAATCAAGCTGCATCCTGGGGACTTTTTCACATCCCTCTCTTTCATCATTTTTCTCACTTTGGCTACATCATCCCACCTGCCAGCTGCAGCATATATATTAGACAACAATACATAATACCCGGCATTATCAGGATCTAAATCGAAAAGGAGTTCTGCCACACGTTCTCCTAGCTCTATATTGCGATGAATTCTGCATGAACCAAGAAAGGCTCCCCACACACTGGCACCAGGTTCTATTGGCATCTTTTCAATAAAGTCCAGTGCCTCATTTAGATGCCCAGCACGCCCAAGAAGGTCGACCATGCAAGCATAGTGTTCTACAGTAGGTGTGATTGCATAGTCTAGAGTCATACAGTTATAGCATTTCCAACCTTCATACACCAGGCCCGCATGACTGCATGCAGACAGAACAGAAAGGAAGGTGATCTCATTTGGCTTCAAGCCTCTGTGTTGCATTTGTCTAAAAAGCATAAGGGCATCCACACCATGCCCGTGCATTCCATATCCTACTATCATTGCATTCCATGAGACAACATTTTTGTTAGACATGTTATCGAACAATTTGCGTGCAATCTTGATACTCCCACATTTGGCATACATGCCAATTAATGCAGTCCCCACAAAAACATCCGATTCAAATGCATTTCTAAGCATGTAACCATGTATCAACTTGCCCTTTTGTAGAGAAGCTAAATGGCCATATGCAGGAAGAACACTCACCATGGTCACCAGGTCAGGAGGCACACTTGCCTGTAGCATTTCATGAAACAGATTGAAGGCCTCATTTTCCATAGCATTCTGAACATATCCAGCAATCATTGCGTTCCATGAGACCACACTTTTTTTATGCATCCCATCAAACAATTTGCGCGCAATATCTATACTCCCGGACTTGGCATACATAGCTACAAGTGAATTCTGCACAAAATCACCTGACTCAACTCCACTTTGAATAATGCAACTGTGAATAAATTGGCCCTGCTGCAGCATTCCTGAATATGAACATGCCTGAAGCAAACTTGCCATGGTGGTTGAATCTGCTTGAACCTCTGCCAGTTGCATCTCAGAAAAGAAAGCCAAAGCCTTATTGGCATGCCCGTTATAAGAATAGCCTGCAATCATTGCATTCCATGTGACCACATTTCTTTTATGCATTCTATTGAAGATTTGCTCCGCAATCTCTATGCTTTCACATTTTGAATACATGTCAATAAGGGCAGTCCCCACAAAAACATCTAATTCAAATCCATTTCTGATTACGTAACCATGAATCCTTTTACCCTGTTGCAGAGCGGCCAAAGAGGCACAAGCTGGTAGGATGCTAGCCACAGTGACCGAGTTGGGCATCAGATTTGCCAGCTGCATTTCGTGAAAAAGTGTCAGGGCTTTGTTAGCTTGTCCATTCTGCGCATATCCAGCTATTAAAGCATTCCATGAAACCGCATTTCTTTCGGACATTCTGCCAAATAGCTGATGTGCAGCTTCTATACTCCCACACCTTGTGTACATGGTTACCAGAGAATTCCCAATAGAAATATCAGACTCAAAACCACGTTGAACTATATAGCCATGTATCAATTTGCCTTGTTCAAAATCTCCTAAATGAGCACATGCCTGGAGTACACTTACCATAGTGACCAACGTAGGTGTTACCCCTGCCAGTTGCATTTCATAAAAGAGTGTCAAGGCCTCTTTCGCATCTCCACTCTCTGCACACCCTGCAATCATTGCATTCCACGAGACCATATTTCTTATAGTCATATTGTCAAACAATTCTCTCGCAGACTCGATACTTCCACACTTGCTGTACATGATCACAAGTGAATTCCCGATACGGACATCCAACTCCAATCTGTTAAGAATTATGTAGGCATGGATCTGCTTGCCTAGCTGCAGATTACCTAAATTAGCACATGCTTGAAGCACACACTGAATTGTAACCAAGTCCGGTGTCACTTCTGCACATTGCATTTGATGAAAGAGCTCCAAAGCTTCGTCAGCAAACCCATTCTGGGTATAGCCAGTAATCACCGCATTCCATGAAACAACGTTCCTTCCGCGCATTCTGTTGAACAATTGCAGGGCAATCTCTATGTATCCGAACTTCGCATACATAGCAACAAGGGAATTCTCCACGAAAATATCTGACTCTAACAATCTCCGAATCATGTAACCATGCATCGACATACCTTGTTGCAGAGCTGCCAAATGCGTACACGCTTGGATCACGCTCACCATGGTGATCAGATTCATTACTGCACCAGCAAGCTGCATTTCATAAAAGATCACCAAGGCCTGAACCCCATGTCCATTCTGTGAATAACCAACAATCATGGCATTCCAAGCAACGGCATCTCTCTCGGACATTTTGTCAAACACTCGCCGGGCATCCTCCATATTTCCGCATTTGGCATACATGTCTACAAGTGCGGTCGCCACAAAAACATCTGAATGAAGTCCAGTTCTTACGACATGACCATGAACCTCCTTGCCCTGTTGCATAGCTATTAAACCAGCACAAGCCTTGAGTACAAAGGGAAAGGTGAACTTATCAGGTTCCATAACAGTACCATACATTTGATAATAAAGCTTAAGAGCTTCATGACAGAGGCCATTGCGAGCATACCCCTTCATCATCACATTCCATATGAAAACATCTCGCTGGCGTATTTGATCAAACACTTGGCGGGCATATTCCATGTATCCCAACACAGCATACATGGTCGCAAGTTTGGTTTGCAGGGTGTTGTTATTATGGTGAAACCCTGTGATAAGGATGTGGGCATGGATTTTTTTGAGTAACTTCACGTGGGTACATGCCCGCAATAGAGAAGCGTAGGCATTAGTGTTGATATTGGGATTTTCCAATGCATGGTCTCTGTAATCAGTGTCGAGATTACTCGATTGTGTAGCAGAGTCTGGCGTTTGTTTGCGATGTTCAAACACTGTAAGAGAATTGGCGTGAAGACGAACATTGCAGAGAAAAATGATGTGCTTTATGGAAATGCCGAATGGAGGGCGGTAATGGTGCTGAAAGAGAATCCTTGAATCCATCGCTGGCATTAACTAGAGTCGTCGACTATAGTGGCAGTCCATGGTTAGATTTTCAGTATGTTATTTTTATTTTAAAATAGCCATTATTATAATAAATTAAGTATTTATAATAAATTAAGTATTTGTGTTTTTTTTAGGAGATTTAGTGGTTGTCACAGTGCGATGTTATCTTTTTACTTAATTTCAAATTTTATGTGGAGTCACATATTTGACTTGTCGTAATAAAACTCAAGGAGTATGCATCACCCAAATTACTCGATAGTAAGAAAAATGAAAGAATATATATTATTTTTAGTTGTAAGTAGATAAAAATGTATGGTACAAGTTATATATTAGCATAATCACATTAGTAGATGTGGTTGATATATGTTGATCAATGTCATTTTCATATGTTGATTGGCTATATCAACCACATCTACTAATGTGGTTGTGCTAGTTGACGACTGATGTGTGTGGTGTAGATTTGTTGATTATGATTGGCTATGGTTCATGTTGGCTGACTATGATTAAAAATGGTTGACGATGATTGTCCAAGATTAACAAGGGTTGTTGATGGTTAATCTTGGTTTACAAAATTGATCAAGGTTGAAGAGGGTTGATTGAGGTTGACAATGGTTGAATGAAGTTGGCCATGGTCAAACATTAATGTGACAATTTATTTGTGTTACATTAATGTTGACCATTGTTACATTAATGTGAAGATTAATATTGACCATTGCCAACCATGGTTGATGTTACATTAATGCTACAAAAATGGTTACACTAATGGTTAACAAGGTTGATGAGGTTGGTCATAGTAGACCACGATTCATCAAGGTTGACTATGGCTGACCTTGTTGATCAAGGATTAAGAGGAAAGGTTATGGTTGACCATGGTCGACAAAGTTGAAGAGGGTTGACCATGGTTAATCATTAATGTAACAATGTATTTATGTTACATTCATCTAACAATGTTACAATAAAGTTGATCATTGCTACATTGTTACACTAAAACTACATTAATGTTGATAATGGTTGCTGATGGTTGATGTTACATTAATGTTAAATTGATTTTTAGAAAATGGTTACATTAATGGTTAAGAAGGGTTGATGAGGTCAACCATGGTTGAAGAGGGTTGACCATTGTTGATTGAGGTAGACCATGGTTGACCGAGGATGAAGAGGATAAATTATGGTAGAGTATGCGTGACCATGGATGGCCATATCAATTATGAAAGGACATGGATGGGTATAGTTTGACCATGTTGACCATGGTTGTGAAAAATCGGTGACTCAATTCCTACTACAACAAACTAATGATATTTCTCATATTTGTTGAATTACTTTAAACAAATCACTTTCAGTTTTCTACGGAAAATATGGAAATACATGCACTGCAGCCTACACAAAATAAAATACTACGGAAACTAAACACTATATTGGAAAGAAATAAACACACACACAATTACATCGTTTTTTTTTGGACCAATGTCCTCGGAAAAACCAAACTTAGGAAAAATGGTACGGTAGCTAAGGGTTTTATTATTATGCAATATTAATATGAGTACAAATCATTAGATGCCAAAACTGGCAATTTAATACGGAGAAAAAACTGACAAAGAGGTAGTGACAAAAATCTCACACTATCATTGGAGATCCGAATCTGATTCAAGCTCTAGATGGCTAGCCCCATGATGCCTCTATGCAGGCTCTACTGTGTCAGCCTAAACAGATTTGTGTCACCCTTCTTGCTGGTCGATTTGCCTTTGGAACTTCGACTCTCTAGCCCTTTGGTCTCACACCCCGACTTTTGGCACTAGATCTTGACTCTCCCAGCAAAATTACAGACTCCCTTTGAAGCTCTGTGGTGAAGTAAAATTATAAGTGTGAACACAAACGGATTCCTCTAGCCCGATAATTGGTCTAGCCACAACAGATACATTCTATGGAAGATTTCCTTAGGTTAGAATCAATCAAGAGGGCCTACCTCTTGGTTGCTTATCTTGCTTGACGATGTCCTCGCTTGCTCACTCCAACAATCTCTCACTTCCTTCTTCAAACTCTTGAAACAAGTAAACAACAACAACACACAAACATAATAATAGTCAAATTGCAATTCAACCTACTTAATGAGTCAAGAAGCATTAAGACATGAATATGTAATATTATAAAACATGTAGGAAATCAATCGATAATTGCATATATTAATATCAAAGAGAGATTACAACCATTCGTCTTGACATAGCAGTCTTCCTCTGACAAGACCAGGTTCCCACATACTTCTGCTAGGATTCCATGATGGCTTCAAACAACAATAGTTTAAAGGTTCTTCCCTTTAGGCTTCACTCCAAACCAAACACACTTCTCCCTCACACAACTAGATGGCTACAACTAGTAATAGCTTGCTTGTCTAATCAAAATAGTATACTCACACTCAGCCAACACTCTAACTAGCTCGTGCTTGGGAAGAAGGGAGGTTTATATAGGAAATATGGATGGAAGATGGATCCTCTTCTCATGGGAGAAGGACTTATCCCTTGAGGTAGTTCCATGATTATAGGGGAAAGGAGCCCAAACTGTCATCCTTGACCCCATCCGGCCAAACCATTTATGGACTTCCGTTACGAAGCTTCTAAAGCTGGAAGCTTCGGATCTAATTTAAAAAACTTTACATAATAGGACCAACGTGACTGGAACACAACTCAGTCGCATCAGTCGGCGTGGGGAATAGTGCTAATCTCTACACATAGTCATGAGGAAGACAAAGGCCATTAGTGTCGGTCTTGTAAACTGGGCAAAACAGAAGTTTCAGGGGAAATGATGCAAAATGGAAATGATCTGCTCATGAAGAGGGACATAATGGGAGTTTCTTCGTGAAGTCAAAGCATGTGAGGTTCACTGTACAGGTCCTCTAGGATTGAGGAACGAGAAGTACAGGGACAATGACAAATTGTTGTGTAACAGATGCCCCCTAAAGCATGAAGGTCGAGCCAGAGTGAGGGATGAAATGCTTTATAAATCAGTGCAGGGAATCGGTTTGCCGTCGGAAAACATGCAAGCAAGTACAGATACATATACATAAAATGAGATCTCTGTCAAATGATACATGAATCGTGGCATGGACGCAACCATCTAGAGAATGATCATGTAAATGGATCCAGGTATGGGCGCAACCATCCATCAAAGAGGATCATAATGAAACCAAGGTATGGTCGCAACATCCAATAATGAGAAGGATCACATATGATAACTCATGGTCTGGTCACAGCCAACCATCTGAAAGAGACATGCATATCATTATAAACCATGTCACACCACTTCGCGACCTGGACTTGTGTGATCTATGTCCAGGGTCTTGTGCTCCAACACGACTCGATTAAAGTATAGATTCTAGCATGCGAATAGATGTGTTGACGTCAGACATGCTAGAAAGTTGTTTGATTACCAATCAATGATGTAAAATGTTAACAAGCACGAGAGAAACCACCAATAATGACAATGGCCCTCAAGGTACTATCAGCACAATTCACGGAAAGTGAATACAGGAACTGAAGTCGAACACCCATGAAATCACTCGATCGAAAGCCAATGATGTGAACTTGTCGTCGAGTGCAAAGAACTTGCCATGAAGGCATGCAAGCTCTAAGGTACTGGAAGGGAGTCTCTTGATCAACTTCCCAGATAATGAGTTGATGTCGATGGAAAGCGACCGTGTTGAAGTCGGGCCATAATGAATCCCACATCATTGACGCGAGACGAGAAGATGCAAAATGATTTTGGATGATACAGAGAAACAAAGGTAAGTGTAACTGTAGAAGGACAACTCTTGAACATATCGGCAACACAACTGGAAGTTTGGCAGCTTTTGGATCCATGGGATCGGTGGTCATGATGACGTGGCAGAGATCAAATGGAAGGAAAAGTTGAATGGTCCAAAATCAGGAAGGTCAATGATACAAAGGAGGATGTCCCAACCTGACACGAAGCAAAGAGTGTCATGTTCAAGAGTGAGTTGTCGACATGACTCGATAGATTTCCAAATTTTCCCCCACCATTTCTGGCAAGTACCCCAATTATTTTTTAATCGCAAGCTTGAAGGGGATAGTATATGCTTGTACTGTAAGTTCATCCTTAGGATGAATTTGACCTAGTAAGTTTAACGAGCCCTAGGAAGGAGAAGCTCATGTTCGTCATGGTGACGAATCCAATGTTGTTTAATAGTTTAACGAGTCCGACAAAGCTGTAACTCGGTATCTTTTTCATGTTTAGAGAGTTTGAAAAAGACATGTAAAAGAAAATTCCACATGGTCCCTTTTCATACGTTTGTGTCTCTCGAGCCCGAAAAGGTAGAAAATAATACTTGAGAGAACCACTTGACCATTTCAGTCAAGGAGTACCTTTTTCATAAATAGTGCCTTCCAACCCGAAAAAGGGGTAAACTTATATTGGGCGCTCAATGTTTCACGTCCATTAACGAGTTCGAAATGACAAGGGCTTGGCCATCTTTTCGCATTTAAAGGGTCGGAAAAGAGCTGAAAGCGGACCCCCATTTTTATTCTCTTCAATGAGTCAAAAAGGGAAAATACTCGGCAATATTTTCATATGAGTTTAACGAGTAGAGAAAAGAGCTGAAATGTGACTCATCGCCATTGTCGAACATCCATCTCTTGTCATGCACAAGTAAGGCAAAATGTATTATCGAGTCCTTGAGGTAAAAGAGGTCAAAAATATTTACAAAACATGATATTTTCATGAAAAAGTGAATAAAAAGGAGAAAAGTAAATATATTTTTACCATTTACCATTTTACCTTTGTAGTGAAGACTTCTTACCCATTTTGCCATAGTTTTTCCGGAGCAGATTATAGGAGATCCGGGAGGTCAATTGATGAGTAATCAATTCCAGGTAACAACGGAAGACATGAGCTCCATTTTCATGCCATTCATTTATGTTTTTAGCCATTTTTTAGGATTTTAGGGAGGTTTTTGAGAAAAAAAATTCACCCTTGGTCGGCGTAATTTGCGGGCATGGGATCGCATTGGTCGAGGGTTATCTGCATAACCATCCGTGCTAACCGATGCGACTATTTCTAGAACAGGCACGCCAACGTTACATATGGGGAAAAACTATTTTTTCTCAAGAAATGACCGTTAAAACTTGAAATTTATGTGCCAAAATTGATGATTGACTCAAATAAATGGCTTTTGTAGGAGAGAATTTACCGAAAATGGTGGATTGGAAGGAAAGAGAACACAAAGATGTTGACACCCAGGCATTGAATGATCCAAATTGCCTGGAGGCTTTGAGGGCTTGCGGGCTTCTCAAATTTTTCCTTACACCAGGGATGCGGGCCTAGCCCGAGTTGCTTCGATACTTGATAAGCCTTTGGGACATCAATCACGAGATTTTTGTCATTGGGGACCAGGAGTTGGATTTGACAACTTCAAATATCTGATTCATCACTGGACTGTCTCACAGATGTGAGCGAATGAACTTGTATGGGTCACGTCTCATCGGGAAAAGCATATCTTCCTTGTTTGCCAAACTTTTTCCTGAGGCCCTAAAATCTAAGAGTAGGAAGATAGAGATTTCTAGTGTGCGGGATTTGACACTGAGGGTGCTTCTGTTGACTATCAACAAAGTGGCGGGGTCCTTGGTGGAACATGAGACTAACAAGTCGAAGTTCCTTTATGCTATTGACTGCACGGCTCCTACCAGGGAAAATTTTAAGAACCCCCCCTAAATTTATAAGTATAATAAATGGGCGAATCTCCATGGTATATGGGAAAAATGGAAGGCGATTTTATCAATAATATAATATGTATATATAATTTTTGGCGAATCTCTCACCAGGCATGGCGAATATTTTACTCAATTATAAAATATTGTAAGATCTTGGTATTACCATGGGTTATCATAAAACTGGAGCTTAAAAATTACTATTAGTAATTTATAAAAATTAATTGCTAATTTTTATTTTATTTTATATTTTAACCAAGCTAAAATGTTTAACATACATTAAATTTACAACATCCATTTTTACTCTTGATCGGATCAAATATTTTCACTCTATGCTAGTTTTCATATCACGATATTTGATACCTCTCGGGGGTTAGTAGATCGAGAGTAAAGATGGATCTATTCTGGTTTAATTCCCCCATTTAAATAGGCTACATTCCAAGTGAATACCATGGGTCAATACCATGTGCCATTTTTATTTTTATTAATACTAATATTGGGGTTAATAATGTTTTTTTGCATGGTATTAATA
>APFE030449123.1:98664-126165 GCA_000404065.3 Pinus taeda | reverse complement strand
CCATAGGATTCACTTAAATTAAACCTATTCTTGAAAATGGGCGAATGGATTCACTTAAATAAAACCTATTCTTGAAAATGGGCGAATGGAAGGTTGTAACTCCTAATTTCAAGGGCTAAATTTACCTTTTTTACCCTCTCCCTTAAAATAAGGTGGGCTATTTGAGGTGATTTGTAAAAATGTACTATGATACAAAATATTCGCCCACTAAAAATTTAAAACCCCTTAATTTCGCCAAAGGGCGAACATTCGCCCCTAAAATTTTCTATGGCTCCTACGATATTCAACTGGGTAGAGGCCATCAAGCGCCAGTTGTCCAAGGCCAAGGCGGGGAATTTGAAGCAATTTGGCTTTGGATTAGTACTTGTGACCTTTTTCCTGGAACGAGTACCACTATTCCAGTATCAATTGACTGAGGTTGATCCTTCTGTGCCACGCGATCTACGGATGGCCTGCTGGAGTCGTTTGATGCTTAGGATCACTGGGGGTCAGCATATGTCATATCGACTGACATTCTTCTCATGGCTACGACGACAGAAGATTATCGTGGAGGATTGGCCGTACAACGACACTGATTTACCTGGAGACCCAGATATGCCCTTACCAGATGGAGAGGACTTTGATGACGAAGGTAAAAAATCAAATTTTTAATTTTGATGTTTTTTAATTGTTTTTGGTATATGCATGCTTATAACATTTCTCTTGTCTATGCAGATGTTGGACTAGAGCGTCCAGACGGGATGTCCCTGATAGCCAGGTGCATCTCCTGTCTTATTGACGTTGTTTCCCCTTATCAGTAACGGAGCAATAACAAGGAGGAGATCGTGAGGAACCTCGAGGGGTTAACTCATGGTATCCTTGAGTATGCTCGGATAGGAGACATGCCTCGACAGTACCAGAGGCACACAGTGGGAGTCTCAAATTAGATCTACCGACTGCTGAGGTGGGTTGCATAAGTTGTCTCATGCTACCATGACCACCATGCTGAGTAGTTCCTAGGTCCAGTACTTACATATTTTTTGAGGCCTGCATACCATGGATGTACGAAGTCTGCGAGTTGTCGATGTTATTATAGACACACATATTATTTTTTGGGGTTCTGATGTATCAAACATTCTCACATATCTATATATACATCTATATATAAATATGTTATATTTTCCTGTCTATTATGGTACAAATGGTTTGTCTTATCTTTCACATGTTTTGTAAATGTCTATCCAACACATAATTAAGTAATTCATATGTTAATGTATTCATGCATTTAGGAATATGATGATATGTAATATAATCAAAATGTCTTTCCAATAGAAGGATATGGAGATACATTAGTAATATCTGAGGGTTCCTAAAGGAATATTTCCTGTTGAGTTGAAATACGACAATCTATGAATCTAGGTTGATAACCAATTCCCTGATGCACAGGGTGATGGCTTTTGATAACAGTTCGATGATTGCACTGTATTCAACAATGTTGTTGGTTGTATGCCCTAGGCAGATACCTTGAAGGTCAATCAAATCATCGTTAGGGTTATAGATAGCCCATGCCACGGATGATAGGGTCCGGGTACATCGGCAAGCACCATTGGCGAAACCAACGTGAGGAGTTGTAGACATCTGCAAAGTAAGAAAAGCATAGTACACAGGAAAGTTGTTTGAATACTATCACACAAAACCACGATGTACCAAAAAGAATCACATACTAATGTACATAAGTAACCATGCAAAATGACCTAAGCATAGTACTTTTTGAGGTAAAGCCCGTTTCAGGGCTTATCGAGAGGATTTCCTTCATAATCAATAAGCTCATAGGATCCTTTTTGAAAAATGCGTTTTATAATATAGGGCCCATGCCACTTAGGTTCGAACTTGCCTGCCCCTAGCTTATTGTTAGCTTGGTCATATAGTAGGACCAAATCATCCTCAGAGAAAGCGCGAGGCGAGAATGACTGATTGAAATGGGATTTGACCCGTTTATTTTGTGCTTCGATGACCAAACCAACGAGACGATGAGTCTCTCCTAGTCGTTCTAAATATAAGGGGTGTTCCACTTGAGGCGATGTTTCGGGGAGGAGTTTAACAGCTAGCTTGAGTGAAGGAATCTCACATTCGATCAGCAATGTTGCTTCCAAACCATAGACCAATTGGAAAGGTGTGAATCCAGTTGCATCTTTGGTTGAAGTTCGATAGGCCCATAGAGCTAAAAAAAACATGAGATGCCAATTTGACTTGTGCATCCCTATAGTGCACTAAAGCATGGTGACCAAAACCTTGTTCATAGCTTCAACTTGGCCATTGGCCTGAGGGTAATATGGGGTTGAGCCATCATGGCACAAGCCCAATGCGGATGTCAGTTTTGCCATCATGTAAACTTTGAAATGGGAGCCATGGTCTGTGACGATGGCTTGGGGTATGCCGAACTTGGAAATAACATGGTTAAAAAGGAATTGAGTCGCCATCTTACCATCTACAGAATATGTAGGCATCGCTTCGGCCCATTTGGTGAAATAATCCACAACGATGATAATATAACCATGCCCCCTGGCCGAACGAGGGTTACATGTCATATAATCGATGCCCCATTTGGCAAAGGGACCAACAATAATGACGGGGTGTAGGTGAGCGGGTGGGGCACACATCTTGTGTTGGTAAATTCAGCATTCTTGACACTTGCGGATAGCAAGAATGCAGTCCTTAAAGATAGACAGCCAGAAATAACCAGCGAGAAGGATTTTCTGAGCTGTAGTGTAACCAAACATATGAACACCACATGCCTCGAAGTGGCAATCATTGAGAGCTCTTTCAACTCCCTCAATCATGAGGCATTGATGAAGAACAAAATCAACGTCGACACGGTATAAAGTATCACCAATAATACGGTAGGGTTGGGAATGATGTCGAATCCTTCGACGATCATGCTTGGTCAACGCAGACTGGAACATGGAGGTTTGGAGATACACGATGATATCACCGTACCATGGATCAAGGGTGCTAATTTGGAAAAGGGTCTCATCTGGAAGTCATTAATATGCATCAGCAGGGAGAGATTTGGAGGGAAGGGAACAAATCAATTCAGCGAAAACAAGTGACTTCTTAGATTTAGCCGTAGTGAAGACCAAATTGAATTCTTGCAGGATAATGATCCATTTATAATACTTTCCCCCTAGCAACTAATGAGTCAGGATATAGGTCATAGGGTTGCATTCAGAAATCACTGTAGTCGTATGTAAAAGGATATAGTGCCGAAAGCATTGAACAACCTGAACGATAGCCAAAGCCAACTTCTCGACATGTGCATAACGTGTTTCAGTGTCAAGGAGATTTCGACTAAGGTGGTAGATCACATGTTCGCTTCCTTCGTCATCATCTTGGACCAACACCATAAAAATGGTGCTAGGGGCTGTAGCTAGGTAAAGGAATTAATCTTGATAATAGTCCGGTGGATGCAATAGAGGAGCATTTATGAGGACGGCCTTAATATCATCAAAATATTTTTGGGCCACCTCGTCCCATGCAAAGGGCATTCCTTGTTTTAGCAACCAAGTAAATCCTATAGCTAGCCTAACATAGTGGGGTATAAAACGATGGAGAAAGTTGGCATTTCCTTGTAGGCTCTGGAGTTGGTGCATTGAAGATGGAGGGGGTAAATTTACAATGGTATCAACTTTTAGCGGATCCAGGTGAATTCCATCCTTGGAAACGATGAAGCCAAGGAGTTGTCTTGATTCCACGTAGAAAACACATTTGTGTGGATTTAACCGAATGTTATAGTGTTTGCAGCATAGAAAAATCTACTGAAGATGGTATGGGTGATCTTGGTGCTTACAAGAATGGGCAGGAAGGTCATCTAAGTAAGGTTGGACAATGTTGCGAATATCATGAAATGCATAGGGCATTTTTCGTTGAAATGTAGCTCTAGCATTTTTGAGGCGGAAAGGGAGCTTTTTGTACACGAATGTACCCCATGGGCAGATAAAGGTTGTCTTCTCTTGGTCGGTCGGTGTGATATTGATTTGCTTATAACCAAAAAAATCGTCCATAAAGGAAAATATCTCGCTCTCGACATATTCATAAATGATTTGATCAATGAAGGGAGTAGGATAGTTGTCTTTAGGACAGACACAATTAACATCTCGATAATCCACCCAAACGCAGATCGTGCCTTGTTTTTTAGTCACTGGGATAACATTGGACACCTAGTCTATAAGGGGGATGGGATAGATGAATCTAGCTTTGAGAAGCTTTTCAACTTCACCCTTAATAGCAGCGGCCTTCCTAGGGTGCACTGAGAGAAGCTGTTGGTGAACGGGCTGCGCTTGCGGATATGTTGGTATTTCATGTACCGTAATGCTAGGATCGATGCTAGGCATTTCTTCATAAGACCATGCAAACACGTCATGAAATTCCTGAAATAGACGAGTATATGTCTTGATCTCATCTGGAGAACAAGATAACCCAATATGAATGTGTTCAACGACACCGACTTTGATAGAAATGTCAATTGGCATTGTTTGGGTAATATTACTCAAATTTCCTTTCGACCATACTTCATGAGTAACAGTCGGTGGCGGAAATGGAGAAGAGGACTCTTTGAAAGTGGTAGACGTGACCGCCGGGCGAGTCAAAAACGAGGATCAATGATGAGTATTGATCCATGGTGGTTCCTCGAGAGACATGATTTCCATGTTACCTTCATCGGCGGGACTAAGCGGCATGACCTCGCCCCAAGCATCAACAAGATTTGGTGCAAGTATGACCCAAGGACTAGATTTGGCCGAGACTATGTTGACAGAGGAAACATGAGGAGGTGGGAGTGGAAAAATTCCCATTGAGGCAGAATCTTTAAAGATACCTGCCCCCACACTCTCATAGGGAGCACCAGAGTGCTTGACGTACGAAATGTTTTCATCTGAGGAGGAAGAGGTAAAGAGAGATAGTTGATCGACAATGAAAATCTTCCCTTGATGGGGAAAATGGATCACGCAAAACAAAGTGATCTAGAACTCATACATGATAGGCCTATGCCAAGGAGCTTGCTTGAACCTCTCAAGCTTTCTCTGGAGTGCACAGACTCTCTGACTCTATATGGCTCTGTTTGGCTCGATGTTGCCTTCAAGTCATCTCAGCTTCTTCTCTCTGTTCTCTACTCTTAGCTTTCTGTGTCTAACTAACTCCTCTCTGTGTTGTCTGCTTCTGTCAGTTCATGGCTTCAAAGCTAGTCTGCTTTCTGTTGGTTCGTTTCCGCTTCTCGGCGTTCTGGTTTTCCTTGCCTCTATCCATTTGAACTCTCCTGTTCTATGTCATCATCACTGTGTAACGCTTCATAGGGAGGTGGCCACCTATTCTGCAATGGGTGAGTGTGTCAGGTTCCTTGGACACGTTTGAACGGTCATTATTTGTGTTTGCTCCAAAATGCTTGCGAAACACGAGTCTCCTACCAACTCATCGTCCATGTCAGACTTCAAATCCCATGTAATCTTGCTTTACAAACTTGTCAATCTGGTCATTTATCGGGACGCGCCTCCGCCGTTGATTTGGGGCCCCCAGATCCTACGGTTGTCGTTGATATCGGGCGGGTAAGTAGTGTGATGTTTACCTGTTTGATGTGAGTGGTTTTCTCTCTCTTCCACTTGACGTGTGTCACTCAGTGTGTGGCATCGAGCGGGACTCAGTGAAAACTACTTACCGCCTCGAGGCCTTCTGATATCCTGCCGGTTTTGTGGAATCCACGGAACTGAATTTATTACTTTTTCGCATTTCATAGCCATTTCAGATCCAGGCACTTCGGGGCTTTCCGTCACTGAGGGGGATGCCCTATGATACGCGATTAGCACTAACCGCGTATTAGAAACCACCCTCATTTCTTGAATTAGCCTTTGGTTTTGCCAATTTGCACCAACGCACGTTACCATGGGCCAACAGTCTGCGCGCTCGATCGAGGGTCCTTGTTGCTCCGCACTGATCATAATTGCAACTGTCACGAGGATTCCTTTCTGATAGGGTGATCTTTCTAAGACTTGAATCTGTTTGGCATAGTTTGAACGAGTTTACGAAAACTTAGAGAGTGTTTAGAATCCAATTCAGATCACGACCTTCCCACTGAAAAAGCTTTTGGACCACCAAAAGTTTATTTTTAAGCATCCATTAAGTGATGGTACTGATTCCTCGCTTGCCCAATTTCTATCCATTTTGCACTGCTTGGTTTTGAACCTTTGAGTCCAATCCTGAGGTACTTAACGGCCCCTCTACACGTAGTTCTTACCTTCCTGTCCAGAACTATATCTTCTTGCAATTCATTAAGATATTCAGGCAATAGATCGTCAATAGAAGGCAATTGATTTTGCTCTTCGGGATCTTCAATTAATGAAGGTTCAAATAATCTCAAGCTGTCTGCATTAACAACTGAGTAGATGTGCATGTAAGCTGGTAAATCAAGGCGAAAAGCATTCTCACCAATTTTCTTAAGTATCTTGAAAGGTCCATACCTTATTGGCTTCAGCTTCTTACCTTCACCTTGCATTCTGTATTTGCTGATATACATCCAGACTTGATCACCAACTTGGAAACTATGCTCCATCTGATGCTTGTCATGCCTTGCCTTGTACTTGGCTTGGCTCTTTTCTAGCTGTTCCTGTACTGCCTAGTGAATCTCTTGGATTTGTTCAAAGAACTTGGTTTCTTTGTCCACATCACTGTGTCCATCAACTGTTATGTCTTTACCAAAGAAAAAATCCAAGGGAGACCTTGGTGTGAAACCAAAACAGGTCTCAAAAGGAGATCTCTGTGTAGAAGAATGTTTAGCTCGGTTGTAAGCATGCTGCACATAAAATAAGTGTTCATCCCAAAGCCCGGGGTGCTTGCTGCAATAGCCTACGAGCAACTGGATCATTGTCTTGTTGACTACTTCTATTTGGCCATCTGTTTGCAGATGAAAAGCTGTGCTCTTCTTCAGCATAGTGTCCATCAATTCCCACAAAATTGACCAAAATTTCCCAACAAATCGGGTATCTCGAATAGATATAATGGAAGTGGGTAATCCAAAATGAACCCATACATGCTGAAAGAACAACTTTGCAGTTTGTTCAACTGTAATTTGTTTGTTACAAGGTATTAAAATACACATTTTGTTGAACCTATCCACAACTACATATATATAGTCATGACCTTTCCTAAATTTAGGCAGTCCTCCAACAAAGTCCATGGAAACACTTTCCCAAGGATGAGAAGGAATTGGTAGTGGAGTGTACAAGCCCAATTTTCTATTGTTGGGCTTACTTTTAGCACACATGGTACACCCTCTTACATATCTAGAATCTGTCTCATTCATTTTTGGCCGATAACAAAATCTTTGTAGTTGTGTAACTGTTTTACTTACACCAAAGTGACATGATATTCGAGAAGTGTGTGCCTCTCGAATTATCTTTACTCTTTCAGTTTTTGGAATGCATAGCTTCCCAAAATGATACAAGAGCTGGTCCTTAACAAGATAATCCAATTCTTCTACTTGTTTGCCATGACTTAAAGTTGCATATACATCTTTAAAATCTATATCTTGAGCACATTGTTCAATGTAGCTTTCATGCAATACTGAATTATGCTTAATTATAGTGGATGCATTTATGATTAGTCTGGACAACATATCTGCAACTTTATTGTGTATTTCCTTTTTATATCTGATGACTAGATGAATTGTTGTAGAAAACCCATCCATTTATAGTGTCTTGATTGCTGCAACTTAGTCTGGGAGTGTAAATATTGAAGTGGTTTATGATCAATATGTATAACTGTCTCTTTGCCCATCAAATAATGTTTCCACTTTTTCACACTCTGTACTAATGCATACAGTTCTTTATCATATGTGGGATAGTTAACTACTACAAAATGAAATGTCTTAGAATGATAACATATGGGTTTACCGTGTTGCATCAACACTACTCACATGGCATAGTCACTGGCATCCGTTTCAATCTCAAATGGTTTTTGAAGATTGAGCAGTGCTAGTACTGGTGTTGTACTAATCTTTTCTTTCAAGGTGTCGAAGGCTTTCTGTTGTTTGCCTCCCCACTGAAACACCTTGTTCAATCCTGTTAAAGCATGTAAGGGAGTTGCAATTAAGGAAAAGTTAGAAATAAACTTTCTCCAATACTGTGTTGCTCCTAAGAAGCTTCTAACTTCTGTAGCAGATTTGGGTTTAGGTTAGTTTACAATGATTGCAACCTTAGAGGGATCTATCTTCAACTCACCACCCCCTACAATATGACACAAATAATTCAAAGATGTTTTACCAAATTCACACTTTGAGAGCTTAACATAAATATTTTCTTTTTTCAAAGCATCTAGAGTTTGTTTAACATGCTTTAAATGTTCTTCCCATGTTTTACTGAATATAAGAATTTCATCCAAATATACAATGACAAAATCATCAAGAAAAGGTCTGAGTACATCATTCATTACTCTCATGAATAGTAGCAGCATTAGTTAAGCCAAAAGGCATAACCAACCACTCATACAATTCCTACTTTATTTTGAAAGAAGTCTTCCATGCATCTTGCTCTGCAACCTTGACCTAATGATAGCCACTATGCAAGTCCAACTTGGAAAAATAAACAGCCTCTTTTAACTGATCCAATAGATCATCTATGTGAGGAAGGGGATAACAATTTTTTACCGTTATCTTATTCAGTGCATGGTAATACATTCTCCATAAGCCATCTTTCTTTCTCACCAAGATAATTGGAGACCCACATGGTGATGTGCTAGGGTTGATGAACCCCTTCTCGAGCAGCTCCTGTACCTGCTTCTTGATTTCTGCATTCTCTAAAGCAGACAACCTATACATTCTGATGTTAGGCAATGGAGCATCTTGCTGCAAACTAATATCATGTACTATTTCCTTTTTGGGTGGCAGACCTTTAGGTTCTTGAAACAATATATCATATTCTGAAACAACTTTTTCTATATCAGCTTGCTGTTTAGCATCACAACCCTCAAATACATTGGTTTTATCAGGTTTCTTTTCTGTTACAACCATCAGTAAAAATTGTTTGCATGAATTTACAATTCTTTTCATCTACCCTGAGTTTATGAGAGTATAATTATTCTTGAGTTTATGATCTCTTACAGTATATTTGATTCCATATTTAACGAGTTGATACTTGTTCTAAGCTCTATAGAAAATAGCTTTTTTATCATACATGTAAGGACTTCCTAAAAAAATTCCACATATATCCAAAGGAACTACATCTAACTCAACCACATCTACAATGTTGACCCAAAAGAAAACCTAAGTTTACATTGTCTAGTCACTTGTAGTTGTGCTTTATCACATAACCAACCTAATGGATATGGCTTTTTGTGAGGTGTGGTTAGTAATCCCAACTTCTTTACATTTGCTTCAGAAATTAAATTTACTTGTGAGCCACTATCAAGCAAAGTATCAATCTTTTGATGCTTGGAAATAACTCGAATATGAAAAAGGTCATGTATTTTCCTCTCATTTTCTTCGCTATCAATAGATTGTGCATATTTACTAGTAGATGCTTCAGAATTTTTACATTTTATACCTGTGGCTATGATTGTTGTTTCATCTCTTGAGTTCGACCCCAAATCCTTTTGAATAGCTGCAACAGTCTTCTTCTTCTTGCTCTTGAACTTCTTGGGTCTCAGCTTCGGCTGCAGGATCCAAAAGTGTTCATCATCATGCCCATTCTTCTTACAGTGAGTGCATGAAGACTTGGTCTTTTGTACAGTATTGGCCTTCCTCTCTTTCCATTTATGTTTTCTCTTTTCCTTGCTTTTGCTTGCAGTGGGTTTTGATGATCCCCCAACTTCTGGGTTCACATTCTTTCCTCTAGCCTCTAGATGTGTAGCCTGAACAGATACCTCATCTATGCTAGTGGGATTAAACATGAGAATAGTGTGCCTTAAGTAGCTGTGTAGACCACCTATATACTTCAGCGGAGTTTCAGGTGAGTCTAAAGAAATTCCTAGAATCAAAGCTCTTTTCCTAAATTCTTGAGTGTAACTTTGTGCACTTTTCCCTTTTAACTGGCGAAGAGTTTGCCAGCTCATCATGGCTTGTTGCATATAGGCTAGTGGATAGAATTTCTTTTTAATTACAAAAACAAATTCACTCCAGACAAAAATAATTTTACCATGTTTCTTCATGTCAGCTTGTGTCCTGCCTTCCCACCATACCAAGGCAGTGCCTCCAAGGCGTAGGCTAGCCAGCTGAATCTTACTCTTGTTTGAATCAATGCTCTGCACTCTACAATAAACATCAATCTGTCTAATCCAATTATCCAGCTTCTTTGCATTCAACTCTCCATCATATATAGGTAAATCAAATTTAACATCTAATTTAATCAGAGATGTTTTCTTTTTGTTTTCAGGGCTACTAGGAGGTGTGGGAAGTTTTTCTTCTTTCCCTTTTCCTTTAGAGTGGTCATGGAGGAGAGATTATTCTGCTCCTTTATCTTGTTTGGAGTTAGATGAATCTTCAACTCTACCTTTCTTAAATTCTTTATACATTTCCTCCACTGTGGCTTTCCTGGTCAGGAAACCATCCATGAACTCGGAGTCTGATTCCAAGGGGTTTTCTTCTGACATTTTCCTCTTAGAGTGGACTCTCCCAATTTTAGGGTTAGCTTCAACCAACTCTCCTTCTCCTAATTTTAGCTTTGATCTAGTTAGCATTCAACAACAAAATCCAGCACAAGCTTGTCTAACCTTAGTAGCCTAGAGCTCTGATACCACTTGATCTAGAATTTATCCAGGACAAAGAATTAAAGGTATTTCAGACTCATGTGCATGGATGTGCCTATGTTACTTTATGCAAGGGATCAATAAGATTGCAAAATACATAGACACTGAGGCAGTTAGAGAAAACATAACAGGAAAAACATGTAATACAACAAGTTTAATATGGAGTTCACCCAATGCTCCTGGTCTACGTCTCCTGGTCCAGCTTTCAGTGGTGGCCTTTCTATTACGCTTTCAAAGCAGAGTTTCTTTACAACAGTGAGCTCAATTTGAGTCTCACTTAGCAGATATGAATCAATAGGATTGGAGTACACAGTCTCTCCTTACTGATGCTTGACCTCTACTGGTCGTAGTAGTATGAGCCCAATCTGAAACTCATACATGACAAGCCTATGCCGAGGAGCTTGCTTGAACCTCTCAAGCTTTCTCTGGAGTGCACAGAATCTCTAACTCTATATGGCTCTGTATCTCTTGATGCTACCTTCAGGTCAGCTCGGCTTCCTCTCTCTGTTCTCTGCTCTTAGCTTTCTGCGTCTAACTAACTCCTCCCTTTGTTGTCTACTTCTATCAGTTCATGGCTTCAAAGTTAGTCTGCTTTCTGTCGTTTCGTTTCCGCTTCTCGACGTTCTGGTTTTCCCTGCCTTTGTCTATTCGAACTCCCTTGTTCTACGTTAACGCTTCACAGGGAGGTGGCCACCTATTCTGCAATGGATGAGTGTGTTAGGTTCCTTGGACACGTTTGAACAGTCGTTATTTCTGTTTGCTCCGAGATTCTTGTGAAACATGAATCTCCTGCCAACTCATCATCCATGTCAAACTTCAAATCCCATGTAATCTTGCTTTACAAACTTGTCAATCCAGTCATTTATCGGGACACGCCTCCGCCATTGATCTGGGGCCCCTAGATCCTACAGTCGTCGTTCATATCAGGCGGGTAAGTAGCGTGACATTTACCTGTCTGATGTGGGCGGTTTTATATCTCTTTCACTGGATGCATGTCACTCAATGTGTGGCATTAGGTGGGACTCAGTCAAAATTGCTTACCGCCTTGAGGCCTTCCGATATCTTGCTAGTTTTGTGGAATCCATGGAATCGAATTTATTACTTTTCCGCATTTCATAGCCATTTTAGATCTGGGCACTTTGAGGCTTTCCTTCACTGAGGGGGATGCCTTGTGATACACGATTAGCACTAATTGCGTATCAGAAACCACCCCTGTTTCTTGAATTAGCCTTTGGTTTTTCCAATTTGCACCAATGCACGTTACCATGGGCCAACGGTTTGCGTGCTCGACCGAGGGTCCTCATTGCTCCGTACTGATCGCAATTGCAACTGTCATGAGGGTTCCTTTCTGATAGCGTGATCTTTCTAAGATTTGAATCTGTTTGGCATAATTTGAAAGAGTTTTTGAAAACTTAGAGAGTGTTTAGGATCCAATTCGGATCACAAAGAGGAGGCCACGACATGCATGGCATGAGTCCAACTTTGGTTGAGTAGAAGATTATAATTGAGATTGGTGTCAACAATCTCTACTTCGACTTGCACTATCTTGCCTTCCAAGGTGATGGCAAGGTTAGGTAAGACACCGAAGGGTCGCGAATTGCGCCCATCGAAAGCTTCCAAAGTGTTAGAAAACTGTTTCAGCGCAGGGGAACCAATAGCCTTCCAACATGCAGTTGACATGATGCAGGTAGAAGCACCTTCATCGATGACAGTGTGATGGATGGTCTTGTTGTTAATGATTACCTGAATAAGAAAGGTAATCTGACGAGGGAGCTGCAAAACATGGTTCTCTAGATCGAAACAGATCAAATGAGAATCAGTGGGATCGATGTCCTCGATAGATGACATCAAAGATTTCCGCTGCGATGGGCAAGTTTGGAGTACCTCGAGAGCCGACATTGTTGACAGTGCTTAAGCCAAATCCTCAACAATATTATAGTGCTAAGTGGGTTGGGTATTGGGATTATACAAGGATTTCCATAGCACACCTCGAGAGGGTGGCTGCGTAGTGGAATCAGAGTTAGGGTGCTCAATTTGCAGAGGGCCAGAACTCGGGATAGAAGAAGAAGGTGTTGCTTCTTTTTCTTTCCTAGCTACTGAAGCTGGAGTTTGATAATCTTTCGATCAGGTAGCCACATTGATGGGCGTGCTCATCATGAACACTTAATATCCAGAGGAAGTAGATTAGGGTTGGTCTACCATTTGGGTATGCTGAGACAGAAATGGCTCTTTAAGGAAAACAGGGGTCCCTTTGAGTAGCCGACTAACTTTGGACCATCGTGGAAAATCCTTAGTATAGTGATCCTCCTCGCAAATGAGGCAGAGAACTTAGGTTTCCATTGCGGAGATTTGCCAGCAGACAATTTCGGAGGACCCTGTTTCGGGGCATCAGATTTAGCTTTGCCTTTGTCTTTATTTTTTCCTTTCAAGGATTTGTCCACTATGTTAGACTGCACAGCGTGGACCTTTGAGGTTTTACCAGGGCTGAGTGGATTTTGAGATGAATTATTAGGAGCAAAATTCGAGACTGGCTTCTATTTGGAAGAAGTTTTAGCAGGGGTTTGGGATACTAAACCAATAACTCCATCAACGAAAGGAACAACTGGTGAATTTGATGTTGCGGGATTGGAGGATGGTCACAGATCATTGGGTAACAACTCATATAAGGTGCCTGACTGAGAGTAAACCAGATCCAAGTACTGGGCACGGGTAATGGCTTGCTCTTCAGTGATGCATCCACCCATAGCTATATCGCGAGCAATTGGGGCTATGAATGATTTAGTAAGCCACTCAGTGAGAAACTGATCAACTATTTTGAACTTGATCAGGCAATGTCTACGTATTCATTCATGGATATGATCAAAGATGTGCATCGTAGTGTCTTTCTTAAGCGATGTGAGAAAATAGGTGCCAGTTTCATAACGAACTGACAACTAAAAATGCATGAGGAAATCCATGGCTAATGAATTGAAGTCATGGAAATTACTTCGAGGTAGCTCGATGTACCATTTTGCTATGGCACCCATGAGGGTTCGTTGGAAAAGATGAAGACAAATGGAATCGTCCATGTACGAGTTCGACGAGCACCAGAGGTGATATGTCATCACATGGGCTTGAGGATCTTCTTTAGCTTTTCCATCGAACTTTGGGAAACCACTTGGTATCTTGGACAGCATCGAAGGCCAATACAACAAATGAAGGATCAGATCATTCGTAAGGCATGACACATCTAGCAACTCAAGTGTAGCTAAGAAATGAAATTAAGTGTTAAAAGGCATGGGAGATTGATAAGCGGTCCCATAGGGAGGAACCCATCCCTACTGGTAAGGATTTTGGCTCCATAGTGGGGGATTTTGACCATATGGGGGATTACCTTGACCAATGGGAGGATTCAAACCTTAAATACCTTGAAACTGTCTAGGCACAAGTTGTTGATAGGCAACGTATGGGTTAAAAGGTTGTTGAGCTTGTTGACCTTGGAAAATGGGACCTGTTGTCCTAGAACATAAGGCTGTTGGGCTTGTTGTCCCTGAATAAGAGGGTTTTGGACCTGCAGTCCTTGGGAATAAGGTTGATACACTTGTTGCCCTTGGACGTAGGGGTTTTGTACTTGATGCCCTTGGTTGGCAAGATTTTGAACCTGTTGACCTAGGACAAGAGGATTCTATGCCTGCTGCTACAGGACTTGACCTTGACCCTGTCCCTACAAAGGCTGACCTTGTTGATATGTATACAAGGGTTGTTTCTGCCCTGGTTGGTTTTGTTGTTGTAAGGGTTGACCTTGTGGTTGCAAAATTTGTCCCTAGGTTTGTAGAGGTCGGCCTTGTGAGGGTATGGGTTAAGAGGTATGCAGAGCATATTGCATCTGCTACTACGTGCCCTACTGCAATTGTTGGAAGGATTGAACTTGCAGTTGTTGCAAGTGACCTTGTTGCGGGATAATTTGTCCTTGCTATTGCGCGGAAAACCCTTGTTGCAACAAAGGTTTCCCTTGCGGTAATAAAGGCTGCCCTGGTTTTTGTAAAGGTTGTCCTTGCTATTGCAAGGGTACTTGAACAGTGCCCAGGAAATTACCGAACTGAATTTGACCATAGCTAGGCTAGATGTACTGCCCAGATTGGAGGGTGTAAGGTTGATTAACCAATCCTTGAGAACCATATGGAACGTAAGGATTTTGGTATTGGACCTGAGCCCCATAAGGCTACTGATACTAAAAATTTCTCGATCCAAACGGACCACCAGGATTCTAAACTTGTTGGTACTGGACATTGCTTGATCTAGTAGGGTCAGCAGGGTTATAAATAATACTAGAAGAGGGTTGGTTTATACCAAGCACATGATCTTATGAGCCGCTAACATTAGTGGCACCTGACACCATAAAGACATTCAGGTTCTACCCCCCAGCCAACGGCATAATCTGGCCACTGACTAATGGGACAAAAGAACTGACGGAAACAATCTTTGAAACCACCAGTTGTGACTGACATGTAACTAGGATTGTTGATACAAGAGTATTTGGAATGGTGGGTTGTACCAGGATTGAAGTAATAGCTGCATGGGAAGTTGTGTTTGTGATGAAAGGACCTGGTGTAGGACTAACGCCTGATGCCTAAACAGGATTATGGTAGAGTGATGAGGCACTAGGTGTGCCTGAAACTAAGTGCCCCAAAGACACATAGCCAGGTGGCAAGCTGGTGGGAATACCTTCTAAATAAGGGAAACCGCAACTACAATTCTTCCCCCTCAATGGTATGTGGAGTAGAAACTTCAGATTCATCTGGAGAAGTAACTGGAGCATCGCCTTTAGGTTCCATGTCTGAAAACAAACAACAACGAATGATCAAATGTGTACTGGGGGATAGTTCCAAATGACGCTTTGGTGATATCTCAACAACATCAAATAGAGGGTTCAGAGGATAGATAACCAATCCAAGCTAACCGTTAGTGGTCAGCGAGTTTTGTGGAGTTATTGCGAATGAGATTATCAAGAGATTCTGGGCCAAGATCAGTAGATGACCTTGAATCGAAAGTAGGTGGAGGACGAGATGACAATGTTTGAATACTCAAAACAATTGCGAGTTCAAAATTTTGGTCCTCAAGTGACTCTGATAACTTAGGAAACGACTCCTCATACAATCTTTTAGATGGAGGAGAGAAAGAGGAATTGGGTGAACCAGATGGTTCAGCCACAATGACCTTGTCTTAGTCGATAGATTAAATAACTTCAAGGATTTAAAATGTACTTTTAAGGCAACTCATGATTTGGTCAAGGAGACTAACATGATGTTTTGGATTGTGGGAAATCAATTATTAAGATGCATAAAAGACTGATGTTCTTACATTTTTAAAGAGTTGAGAAAGAAACAAAGATGACTCCATCACTTTCAATTGGAAACGAGCTCAAAAGGACAAGTGCTTCAATGATATTTTAAGTTTAATGAGTCAAAAATATCAAATGACTACTCTAGATGATCTAGGTAAATAGGATTACCAGGCAACCATGAATTGCAGAATACCTCCTGGAAAACCAGGAAGTACGAGCAAACAATCTCCTTGAATGTTGTGTTTGGTGTATCATGTTCGCAAGGCGGCCGACTTGGCTTCCTAAGGATAAAAGGATTGTAGCCTAGTGGGGTCTCCTGTTATATACTTGATGGTACAGGGAGCACAAATATGTGCTAGTGTTGTCTAATGCCAAAGCTAACGATAGCTGCTAGGTTTATAGATGCCATAACACGTCTCTAGCCTAGACCTTCTAGATATGATCGTTAATGTCAAATGTTCCTTAGGGTAATTGAATTCATTTTAGAGTTGATCTTGAGTTAAGTTTCAGTTTTCAGGTCTTAGCAATGCTACTCAAAAAAACTAAAATGCAACTAAATGGGACAAGACCCTTTCAATTCGATGAAATTCCTAAACTAGAGAGGGTAGGAACTACTCAATCAAATGCAAACAATCAAGCAATCGAAAATGGAATGATCTTTCACTACTTCACTTTTTCAAAAATAAACTAATGAAAAATGCATTCCAATTCCTAATTTCATGACAAGCACTTATCTATTAGTCCTTTCAAAATGAAAAATTTCTCTTCCTTTTTCAAATGCTGATGCAATTCTAGTTTTGAAGAGATGCAAATCATAATGATGCAACAAGCTAGAATTCCAAACTTTCTCATGAAACAACGAAACAAAATTTTTGCATACAATCTTTCAATGAATTTTTTTTCAAGATTATGAGCTCTTCAAGCAAATGAAAAGAGAAGTTCATTCAGATCAATGAAACGTCGACTTTACCAAAAACAAGACCAAGAATGTAATCTATGGCAGAAAAATACATTCAAGCTAGTAAACGAAACCTTTTTCAAACTTGTGCTTAAGAGGTCAAAGTCATAAAAGGACCAAAAACAAATGCAAGGAGCAAACACACCCACACCTGGACTTGATGAGTCCACAAGTTGTTGAATGGGTGACTAACTAGATGCCCTAGTGTCGCTGGCCAATCAATGACTCAACCAATCAAACAACAAGATGACAAACCAACAAGAAAGCAAATCCAAATGAAAAATAGCTTCCTAATCATGGAGAAAATAGTCAAAAAGGCTCACGGGGTCAAAAACACAAGAGCAAAAGACATTGGCCAAGATTGGGGTCAAGCCCTAATCTTCACTTATAGGCATCTACGCGACTGCCTAACTGAAGACAAGCGCCAGAGGCTGGTTGACGCGACTGTTCCTCCATAATTCGTGCTGGTCAGTGTGATTGTTCCTCCACAATTCGTGCTGGTTGGCATGATTGTCAGCCGATTAAACACCTTGTCCAAGGGAACTAAGGAAAAATAATAAAAAAAATAAAAACAGGGGCCAGATCTGCTACTATGAATTTTAGACTTAGGCCAGTAAACAGGAGGAAAGAAACAGAACCAAAGGGAAAATGTGAAACTAGCAAAGTTCTTATGAAATCATGAAATCCAAAACAAACAAAAGATGAGATCTCCCAAGCAGAGTCGCCAATTTGTGGTGAAGTAAAATTATAAGTGTGGACACGAACGAATTCCTCTAGCCCGATAATGGGTCTAGCCACATCACATACATTCTATGGAAGATTTCCTTAGGTTAAAATCAATCAAGAGGGCCTACCTCTTGGTCGCTTATCCTACTTGATGATGTCCTCACTTGCTCGCTCCAACAATCTCTCGCTTCCTTCTTCAAACCCCTGAAACAAGTAAACAACAACAACACACAAACATAATAATAGATAGCTTGCAATTCAACCTACGTAATGAGTCAAGAAGCATTAAGACATGAATATGTAATATTACAAAACATGTAGGAAATCAATCGATAGTTGCATATATTAATATCAAAGAGAGATTACAACCATTCTTCTTGACGTCGTAGTCTTCCTCTAACAAGACCAGGTTCCCACATACTTCTGCTAGCATTCCATGATGGCTTCAAACAACAATAGTTTAAAGGTTCTTCCCTTTATGCTTCACTCCAAACCAAACACACTTCTCCCTCACACAACTAGATGGCTACAACTAGTAATAGCTTGCTTGTCTAATCAAAATAGTATACTCACACTCAGCCAACACTCTAACTAGCTTGTGCTTTGGAAGAAGGGAGGTTTATATAGGAAATATAGATGGGAGATGAATCCTTTTCTCATGGGAGAAGGACTTATCCCTTGAGGTAGTTCCATCATTATAGGGGAAAGGAGCCCAAACTGTTATCCTCGACCCCATCCGGCCAAACCATTCATTGGACTTCCATTACAGAGCTTCTAGAGCTAGAAGCTTCGGCTATAATTTAAAAGAATTTCCATAACAGGACCGGTCCAACTAGAACACAACTCAGTGACACGGGTCGGTGTGGGGAATAGTGCTAATATCTACACATTGGCGCGAGGGAGACAAAGGCCATTAGCGCTGGTCTTGTAAACTGGGAAAAACAAAAGTTTCAGTGGAAATGGTGCAAAAGGGAAATGATTTGATCATGAAGAGGGACATAATGTGAGTTTCTTCATGAAGGAAAAGCATGCGGGGTTCACTGTAGAGGTCCTCCAGGATCAAGGAACGGGAAGTATGGGGACAGTGACAAAATGTTGTGTAACAAGCTATGCACTGCCTCTCTGAACCTCTTGTTGTCTTCTCCACCTTACACTCTCCGGGACTGTAAAACTTCCCTCCAGCCTATACCCCTCCCCCTCATTGCAATAATATCACTCAATCTCTCTCCGATAAGTCAGTGGTGCTACTCTTGAGAAATTCGATCTCTAGATCTCACTATCTCGATGTGTTCTCCAAGCGCCCATCAAACTCCTTGTTATAATTTGTCGTTGGAGCACCAACGGCCAAGATTAAAACATAATCAAAGGCTAAGATTAACCGGGAGTAGATCCTCATCTTCTTCTAGAAAATTCACACCAGATTTAATTAATACCCTTTAATTAATCACATTTCCTAAGTTTAGACTTAAGAATACATTAAAAATGATTAATTATTTTAATTAAACCATCTCTTGGTGGAATTTTCCCAAACAATTTATGGGTTTTGGAGAATTCATGTGCCTTATCCTCTTTGAAAAATCTCTAGGCTAGAGAACTTTTGACGCTACAAAAATCAACACTCCCTCTTAGCGAGGAATATGCTCTAGTGTTGCAACCCAATGAAGCACCACTTTGTCTTTACACCATCTCCTACTGCGCTGCTGATGTCTGAATCTACTTCCCATCAACTACTATGCAACTCTGATTGATGCATTTGTGTTTCTACTGGCCTTATTGAACTGCTACCAACACTACATCTACACTACAACCCTCTCCATTTGATGTTGCTGCAACTGCAACAACTGCAATGGAAAAACATCCAAAATACTGAACCAATTGTGGTCAGTATGATGCATCCGTTGTCTGAGTTTTGACTACTTCTAGCCTCTGCGCTGCCACTGAAGTCTCTGTGCTGCTACTGACTGTACTCTATGCCATCTGCACTGTTGCCAAATCTGCTTTGTGCTTCCCAGTATCTGACTTGCTACTAGCTATTGCATCTGTCACTCTGGAACCTAACTACACCAACTGCCACTAGTCCATCCTGCTACTGCTGACCATGGGCTATGATAGCAAGGTACTGATTCATGAGGTGGACCTCCTCAAGAATCATGCCCTTCCTATAGCTCTCTAGGACTATAGTTCTAGATCAACCCACCTCACCCCTAGAGGCATCTCAGCAATCATGGCAAACTCTTCCTCTAATCTGGAGGACAACCTGTCAATCTAAGTGGATGCAACTTATTGATCCTACTTCTCCTCCTTGTCCTTCTTTCTAAGAGGACATTGAGTGCTTTAGTGGCTAAGCTCACCACACCTTAAGCACTTGATCATTGAAATGCCCTTCTTTCTCCTGCACTACACCTGCTGCCCCTTTAATGCAAAGGCCACATCCTCCTCTTCCTTCACTTGCTTCTTCCCACTATTGCTGCTACCACTAATGGTGGCCTTCACCAAATCTCTCTTCATCTCCTCCTGTTGTAGATCATCCCACACATGTTCCCAATCTGATAGTTTTTCTCTGCCCAAGATACTCTTGACGAAAACTTTCCATTCTTTAGAAATGTTGTTCAACCCTAATAGTACAAACTCTGTAGGCTAGGGTGCTGATCCTATTGAAGTTAGTTGATCTCGAACATCCTGAAGCCTATTAAGGAAGGGGTATACACACTCTCCTTTCTGCATCCTTGTGCATCTCATCTTCTCCTCAAGATACATCTTCCATTGCTCGGAAGATCCTTCGTACAACGTAGCTATTGTTTCCCACATATATCAGACAATATATTTTCCAGCTATGTGAGATACCACATGATATCAAACCCCATCGAGAATAAACCTATTATCTCTTGCCATCTCTTTCTTGTACTTCTTAAGCAGATATGCATCGACAGGTACAACTACCACATTATCGATATAAGTTTTGAGATCGTGCTCATCTAGAAGGCAAAAAATTCTAGCCTTCTAGATCACATAATTGGAGGCTCTGTCCAACCGATCTTGATCTCTCAACCCAGTTGATGCCATCTCTCTGGAGAAAGTAAAGTTCTTCCTCTCCTCCTCTGTGCAATTGCTGCCTAGCTATTCACACTCCCTTATGGAGTGAGAAATCTTGCACACAACTACTGCTGCTCTGATGGGAAAATTCGAACTTCTTGGCTAAAATTTCCTTGAGGAAATAATTCCCTCAGTGTGTGCTCTCCTCTCCTTCTGACGCTATTTTTCCAGCAGCTGCTACAAAATGACTAAATCCTAGCTGAATATCTTCTTTTCAAGGAAACCACTACGCTACTCCCTCCGCCTCTGTGAATCTTTGATCTGGAAAATTTATTCTCTGTCGATTCACCGCGAGAAGTAATTTTCCACGAAAATTAGCCCTTCTGGCCAATGGAATGCGTGATTACTCTAGGGTTTGAAATACTACCTACGTAGTGTTTTAAAACTCCCTCTTTCACCGACAACTGAGCTCTTCTGCTTACGATCTTCCCTCTGATACCATGTGAAAAATTAGTGACCTGATTCCTACTACAACAAACTTATGATATTTCTCCTATTTGTTAAATTACTTTAAACAAATTACTTGTAATTCCCTAAGGAAAATATCGAAATGCATACATTGCAACCTACACAAAATAAAATACTGTGAAAACTAAATACTGTATCGGAGAGAAACACACACACAATTACACCATTGTTTTTGGACCAATGTCCCTAGAAAAACCTAATTTGGGAAAACCATTTTAGTAACTGAGGGGTTTTTTTTTATGTAATAGTAATCTGATTACAAATCATTAGATGCCAAAATTGGCAATCTGATATGGAGAATAAACTACAAAAGAGGTAGTGAGAAAAATATCACACTATCATTGGCGATCCGAATCGGATCGAAGCTCTAGATGGCTAGCCCCACACTGCCTCTACATCAACCTACACAGATATGCATCACAACCTCTAGGAATTGCGTCGCCCTTCTTGCTGGTCAATTTGCCTCTGTAACCTTGAATTTCTGGCCCTACGGTCTCACACCTTGACTTCTAGCACTAGATCTCAACTCTCCCAACAAAATTACAGATTCCCTTTGAAGCTCTGTGTTGCCTTTGCATGGCACTGTGTTGCCTCTCTAAACCCTCATTTCCTTCTCTGCCTTGCACTCTCTGGAACTGGAAAACTTCCCTCCGATCTACTATCGCTGCCCCATATTGCAATAAGATGACATGATCTCTCTCTGGCAACTCAATGATGCTACTCTTGAGAAATTTGATCTATAGATATCACTATCTTGGTGTATTCTCCAAGTGCCCACTAAGTTCCTTCTTATAATCTCTCGTTGGAGTACCAACGACTAAGATTAAAACATAATCAAAGGCTAAGATTAACTGGGAGTTGATCCTCTTCTTCTTCTAGAATATTCACACCAAATTTAATTAATACCCTTTATTAATCACATTTCCTAAGTTTAGACTTAGGAATACATTAAAAATGATTAATTATTTTAATCAAACCATCTCTAGGTGTAATTTTCCTGAACAATTTTTGGGTCTTGGAGAATGCATTTGTCTTAGCCTCTATACAAAATCTCGAGGCTAGAGCACATTTGATGTTACAAAAATCAACAATGGTTACTTTGGTTGATGAACTAAGATCTTTTGCTTATAGATGCATCAAAATTACATGAAACAGAGCTTATAAACCATGGAACTTAAAAGCATATAAAACAATGAGGAAATAACATGATAAGCAAGAAATCATGACACAAATGTTTTATTATGGAGTTCATCTAATTTGGACTACGTCTCCAAGCCCTGCTCAATAGTGGGGAGGCCTTCATTCATTAAGTAACATAAAAAGAGATAAAATTACAAGCTCCTTATACCTCCAAGCTGGAATATGGACGAAGAATGGAGAGCACATCTTAAGAAACAGATAGTACCACTGAAATCTTGGCAAAAAATAGTGCAAAAACACCTATCCAAACACCCAATTTGGATAATTGGGCCTTCTGCAACTTCTCAAAACCTCCCTGTTGCTCAAGGTGAGGTCCCGACCTACTGCTAGGTCAAGGTCTGCTGTGCACAATGGCTTCTGAACTAATTTGCCATTCCTCTCTGCCTTTCTCAGACACGGATAGTCCTTTATATATGCTGGAAGGAAACTCCTAAACTCCCAGGAAGTTCTAAACAATAGACCAAGTTTAGCAAGAAGGTTTGTTTCTTAATACAAGAATCTCGGGTCCCATAAGATATGCGACAACATACCTTATAAACATGGCAAAACTCTTAATCGTGCATTTTAAACCGATAACTTTCACTATTGACGGTTTCCCATCGACGTTTCCAATCGACAGACAACCCAAAGCCCATACATTAAGCATCCTGCAATAACCATGGGCTCGAAGAACTATTAACCATAATATATAATATGTCAGATCCGGAAGCCCATATTGCAATCACAATTGGTAGAAACCGAAGTTTGGTTCAACATGCGACTTCTTCCCCTTGCGAAATGTGATTGCGATATCACAAATCACAACATGATTCTGTGATTGCGATCACATCGCAACTTGGCTTGCTCCAGGTGTCGATTCTTTAACCCTTGGGAAATGTGATTGCGATATCACAAATTGCAACATAATTATGTGATTGCGATATATCGCACTGCAACCAAGACTGGTTCCAGGGGCCAATTCTTTAACCGTTGTGAAATGCAATTGCGATTTGATCGCATCACAAGAATGATCGATTTTCCTTAAGCCACAACCTCTTTCTTCTATGATTTGCGATATGTGGGACCAATGGCCTGCCACTTGGCACTTCCCCATTTGATGAGAGTATCTACCACGTCATTTCCTCATGCCACCTGGACAAGTCAAACATAAACTTTGAATTTCTCTAACTTCTTCATATGAACTCGGATTTGAGTGCCATTCACATCATTGGAATTAGGATGAAAAACACTTCGATCTGAGGCTAAGTTTATCCAAATTCTGCCACTTTGAGTTTTGAGCCTTTTACCATGCCACTGGTACTTTTTGAAGATCCACCTGGATCAATCCTCCCCATTAAGAGCTTTTGGACCGCCAAAAGCCTTTTCAGTCAATTGGAAAGTGAGGAAACTTCTCCCTCACTTTCTCTTTCTCCATCCATCGAGCTTTACTTAGATGCATTCCTTTGAAGCCAACATGAATGTACTCCACATCTCCCTGTCGTGAAGTTCTAGTTTTCCTGTCGAGTATGATATCTTTGAGAAACTTATTTAGATACTCTGGTGCAAAATAATCCACTATAGGAATCTATGCAACATCTTTGGTATCCATAATCGATGGAGGTTCATAAAGCTTTAGGTTTTCAACATTTACCAGTGAGTACAATTGCATTTAAGCGGGCAAGTCAAGATGAAGGTACCATATCAATATGGTCCCTTCACCATATTTTCCAATATGGTGAAGGGACCATATCAAATGGGTCTCAATTTCTCCCCTTCTCCCTTCATTCTATTATTGCTGATGTGGAGCCATACCTTGTCTGTTAGGGTCCCACCTAACCCCCTTATTCATGTCATGGGATCACGTCATAGTCAAGAGTCAATAAAGCCCATATTAATATTTGTAAGTGGTTAACCCGCAATTAATGAAGGGACCACAGTTAGTTGCAAATGGGCGGTAGTATTAAATAAAGGGTAAATGGGCGGTAGTATTAGATAGATGGTATTAATAAAACCCACGGTATTGGCCCATGGTATTGCATGTATGAGTCATATATAAAGGATAGAGACTCCTTGCGAGGAGTATGGTGTCTTGTTTTGTAATCGAGCTTTGCTCTATTGGAGGTTGCCCCCTCGAAGAGGCCTGTGAACATTTCTCTCTGAGTAATAAAATCTTTGCTATTCTTTCTGTGTTCTGGGTATATTTTCTTCACATATTTTGTGTTCTGGGTATTTTTCTCGCATATTCTCTGTTCGGTATTACTTTGCAGGTTAAGAAGCATAACAAGTGGTATCAGAGCACTTTCCAGGGCTCGGTGGGATCTCCAAATTTTAGCGAAATTTTTTTTTAGCTAGAGACGTGTTCCGGCGTCTTTAAACCACGGGATCTGTCGTTGAGCGCATAAACCTGCGGATTTGGGGAGGCATGCACGCAGGAAATACAAGAGGTGGTCACGTCTGTTGGACTCCCTTGTAACCCCTGTGGGTACCCCTTCGAGTAGTAGCGCATTAGACAGAACCGCGCACGGACTATTTTCCACGTACCCTCTGGGTATATAGGAAGCCCCCTAGGCTCCCTTGAAACCTCGCCATAGATAAACCATCAGCCGTCTTGTGGCTAAAGTACACCGAGAACAGCACTCGGAGAGATTACTCGCCCGTACGATAGGGTAGTCGGGTTGTACGGCTAAGGGTACGGTCAATCCTCCTTAGTTAGAGCCCTGAAAGATTGGGCCGAGTACTATTGTCAGACCCTTATGTATATTGTGATCTGTAGCACCTGACACTCCTCAAGACCATAGTTCCCTTTCTATCGGGGGATCGCACATCACCTATTCCAGATCAGCGAGTGCAGCAGCAGCAGACATCAGTCCCGTAGCTCTATTCGATCAGCAGCAGCAGTGATCCACGATCCAGATCTCTCAGATCCACTAGATCGGAGTAGTTGTGAAGGGTTCCTGTGCCTGGCTATAATTTTCGCAGGACTTTTGGCGGCAGTGACATTTTGAGGATTTGACGACTACAGTATTGATCAAGAAGGAGTAAAACTCCGTTAGGAGTTTTCAAAAAAAAAAAAAAAAAGTCTGAGATCTGCCGAAGCACTTATTTGTGATCTAGCCCATCAGCATCAGGACAACGAGCTGAGCACGGTGGTACCATTCAATTTCTACACACACACACACACACAAAAAAAAAAAAATTGCAGTCCCAATTTTTCAGCAAGTTGGTGTATGGTAGCAACTAGAGCTCAAGCAATGGCCAATGAAAGACTAGACAGTCTTGAAACAAGTATGAGCGAGCTCAAAAGTACGCTTAACGACCTAGCTAACATGGTACGGCAAGCCGTCGTTAAGGGCAAGGAGCCAGCTCTCGAGGACCACTATAATGACCCTGAGGGTGATTCTAGCCACTCTCCTCACGCATGGCGCACCCGTCCACCAACCAACAGAGATGTCCCACTCAGTCAGCGACCTCCCAAGTTGGATATGCAGAAATTTGATGGTTCTAACCTGTCCGCATGGCTAGCACAAATGGAACAGTATTTTGAATTAAATCGTCTCGAAGATGATTGGACTAAGATTAGAGTGGCGACCATGTACTTGGACAGCCAATGATGGCAATGGGCGTTATGGCATCAGCGTCGCAATGCACCTTTTTCGAGTTGGGTCCAATTTACCAAAGCTCTTCGAGATCGCTTTGACCAGGGAGACTCCTTTTTGGGCAGTCTCACTAAGCTTCGACAGACGGGTACAGTGGATGAATATATCACTGCTTTTGAAACCTTAGCCTTCCGCACTCAGCATCTCTCCGATGAGTTCTACACGGAATGTTTTATCAGTGGTCTTAAAGAAGCCATCAAAGCTCAAGTTCTACTCCACCACCCTCCCACATGGTCAGAAGCTTGCCAGGTAGCCCGTAAGGTGGAACGTGCCATAACAGCCCAATACAGCCGCCCCAATTTCCCCACTAAAGGTCGTCCCCCACAAGCTCATACCACGACTCAGACACTTAAGGTCCAAAAGGTATCACCTCAGGAAATGGCAGAGAGAAGGAAGCAAGGACCATGTTACTACTGTGATGAAAAATATTCCCCTAGCCATAAATATAAGGAGCCCAAGTTTTTTCAAATTGATGCCACTGACTATAGCTCCACTGAGGAAGATCCACCTCTTGAGGAACAGGAGGTGATAGAAGAAGACAACCAAAAGGAGATTGTATCTGACGACCCAGTTATTTCGCTCAATGCGTTGGCAGGAATCTCTTCCCCTCAAACTCTCCAAATCAGGGGTTTTCTTAAACATCGCCCAGTAATAGTCTTGATTGATAGTGGAAGTACCCATAATTTCATCCATCAAAAAATCGCAGAAGCAGCACATTGTTTTGTACGGGCAGTCTCTAACTTCCAGGTCCAAATTGCAGATGGAGGCACAATGAAATGGGAAGGCCGCTGTGAAAATGTCAAAATTCAAATGGGGGATTATCAGTTGAAAACCCACATGTTTGCCATACACATGGGGGGATGCGACATTGTCCTAGGTGCTGAATGGCTCTGCACCCTTGGGCCAATCACAATGGATTTCCAGGAGTTATATATGAGTTTTAAGCAGAACAACTCCACATATACCCTCCGTGGCCTCTAGGCGGGCGCACCTTCTATCATCAGCTCGCATCGGATGGAGAAATTGTTAAAAAAGGGCCATCATGGAGTAGTAGCACAATTTAATGCAATCCAGGTAATCGAAACCCAACCTCTGCCAATTCATCCTGAGATGCAACAGCTTTTAAATACCCATCGAACGGTCTTTGACAAGCCTCATGAGCTTCCACCCTCGCGAGGGGAACATGATCATAGCATCACCTTGGTTCCAGGGGCTCAACCCCCAAATGTGCGGCCATACAGATATCCGTTCACTCAAAAAAATGAAATAGAAAAAATCATCAAGGAATTGTTGGAAGCAGGTGTCATTCGTCCTAGCATTAGTCCTTATTCATC